>JAQFZQ010000228.1:0-41492 GCA_034696005.1 Glomeris marginata | reverse complement strand
GAACGTCCGCTACCGCTCCACGATTCCGCTCTAATTCCGCGCATGCGCACTCGTTTGTGCATAAGGTCTATTACAGCTACAATGGTAATTTAAATAGTAAAAAAATATTCTGTTGTTATTTTCTGTTTCACTCTATTGTTGTTTTTTTCATTTACTATCATTTTTTGTGTTATTGAGGAAAGAAATTCTCACGGTGTCCACAGTCATGGAATTCCAAGATTTCCTGGGAATGTTAGATTTCAAATTTTAAGGTTACTTATATTTTTTGTTGCAATTAAGAATGGAGAAAGTTGTTTAATTTTTTCTAATACAGTACGTATATTATTTAGACCTATTATAATATTTATATAGATAAAAAGAAAATTGACAAACACAGTAAATATTTATTACATTAGAAATGAAATAGGTAATATTTTTATTGTTAATATTTTATTGTTACTTTGATAAGGAAGTTATTTTTATTTTGTATATTGCACATGTGGTAAATGATAAATTTAGATTTTTGATTACAAAAACAATAACAATGAAAGGCGTGGAAAAACGATTCAACTGAAAAAACATGTCACTTGCTTCAATTGCTTATACATAGGCTATATACAAATATTGATTTATTTAGCGCTGTTAGTAAATTAGTTTTATATTGCAAAAGTGATGATTATAATTGGATATATTTGTCCATGTATATTGATTGTTTGATTTACTTATTTAAATGCGAATGTGTATGGAGAAATGCACGGTATGAAAAATGAATACTTTATCGAATGGCTTTTATCGATCGAGAAATCAATTGGTGTTTGTTGCTTTTGGGAATTTATATAGGCCTATATAGTGATTGCATTGCATGCATGCAACCCAACTGAATATGGTCAAGTGAGACTAAAAAAGAATTGCACAATCAAATGCACACAGTTATGTTCTTCTTGACTGAAAACTGG
Organism: Glomeris marginata; assembly: GCA_034696005.1. Taxonomy (NCBI): domain Eukaryota; kingdom Metazoa; phylum Arthropoda; class Diplopoda; order Glomerida; family Glomeridae; genus Glomeris; species Glomeris marginata. The sequence continues at coordinate 40,557 of JAQFZQ010000228.1, read as the reverse complement.
CCAGCGATTTGCCTATTCAATTTGGAAAATAACAATATTTACCTTATTATGTAACAATTCACAAATAGTTTTATAAATTAATACGGAAATTGTAAATCTTATCAAATCAAATATAATAATTAAATGTGGTATTATAGTAATTATTATTGTTGATTAAATGTTAGAATAATAAAGTGGGACTATTATAAGAAGGGAACATACATGAATGGTTATAGCTTTAGGCCTAACCATGCACTGCAAACCTACTTTTGCTTTTCTATAAAATGCTATATTTACATAATTATACTGTGTACAACAAGGAGGTTAGAATGTAATGGAGGGACTGTAAACAACGTTTGGTGAAGCCGGATACGGAACTCGAAATTTGGGGTTGGAGGCTGCTTTGAGGCTATCCCGCCGCCTCTGACGTCACTCCAAGGAGATGCGTCTTTCCAACACGTGTTTCGGACGCGTAATTTATTTATGTTTTCGCGTTAATTAATGCGGAATATATACTCTTACATACTAATTAACCAGATTAATTGAAGTTAAACATAATTAAGGTGCCAGCAGCAATGCTGGCTAAGATAAGGAGCCAATGGCAAGCAGACCACGCCCCATGCCCGCTGAAATCCCGCCCCTAAGTTCGTCCCACTGGCGGGCTAGCCTCCTCCTAGGGTTCACGAAATTCGCTAACACCTGGCATCACTTGCTAACATGGCAAGAGTCCCTGATACTCCCTCCTTCCAACCAAAAAACTTCAAACCTCCTTGGTGTACAATGAGGCATATTAGTGCTCACTATGCGCATCTTTCACGTGGGATTTCACAGGAAATACGAAAGATCAGTGTTGCGGTTCCTTGTCTAAATAGTACAGAAAAAACTCCTGAATTGTACAGCAAAAACATTGAAACTCAAGGACGTTTACATTTTTAGTTCACACGTGAGTGCTGTATGTGGGTGTGTGACTTAAAAATTGTACTTTTCTTCAAAGAAATACCATGAGATTTCATTGCTTCAGTTAACTTGCAGGTGCAAATGAATGTCACCTGTCACCAAATAATGTTTCAACTATTATACATTATATTGTGAAACCTATAAATTATTAAAAAAATGATATAGATAAATAATTATGTGCATACTAAATTTAGACATGATCAGGGGCATTTATTTATAATCGGAAAAGTATAGGGGAATATGGAAAAATTTAAAAATAGGGAAATATTTATAAAATAAGTAAGTTAGGGTTAAACATGTGGTTAATTTAAAATTAGATTTAAAGGAATTTAATGAACGGAAAACATGGTTATACCATTAAAAAGGTTTTAAGATTAAGAAAATGTAGGCATGTGACCTGGTTTAGTTCAATATTCTAATAATAGATGGCGTGACGCTCGTTTAGGTCTAAATTTTTTCATTCGGTGCACTTTAACATTTATCATATGGATTACACAACATTGTTGTAATTACATATTTGAATAGGAATTGTTTAATTGTGATTGGATCTGATACAGCATGGAAAAATGTGATAGAATTGAAAATGTGTGTGACATTTATTTCAATTTATTTGAAAGTAATTTCTGCAAATTCGTCACATTCACATCCGATTGTTGGCATCGATTTTGTAGTATACTGTACCATGTGTGTGTCTGTTGTTAAAGTTGACATGACAGTGCAATCGATTACGGCGTTTCATATCAAGTTAATGTGTTAAAAGTGAGCACTCAGCTTTTTTTCAGTAGCATTTTGCAAATTGTGTACAAAAATGAGTGTAGAAACGCCCAACTTGTTTTTTAATTCTTTTTTACTGTACTTGGGAACACTAACAATGGTGGTCTGTATGCAGAAAGGAAATTGTTAATTTCTATATACTCATTCAAGTTTTTATTTTTATTTTAATGCCACCTGTGACAGGAAACAGTCCATGAAATATTACTTGTATAATTAATGTACAATTATTTTACACCTACATGAAACTTACATGCAGTGTAATACATAAACATATTTTAAGAAGAGAATTTTATTGTATGGTAATTATATGGAATAAAATTGAAACATGTAGGTACATAAGTATTAAATTCAGTACAACTTGGCAGTTATTGGACACAATTAGGTCTACTGATTTAACTGTTTGATCAGCTGACAGTATTTATAAAAAAATAAATGTTGATTTATGATAATTAAATTGAGAATTTAAAAAGATGATTGCATGGACATTGTAATATTAGTCTTTGCTATTGCAATAAATGAGATGCAAGTGTTCATTCTGATATATGCACATGACCAGCTGTTGCATATGAGAATCCATTTTGCAAGGAAATTACTTCATTCAGAAGTTCCTGTACCCACCACTGTGGCGCTGCGAAATGCATTTCCTGCGATTACACAAAATGTTGCAGTATGAAGTATGAAAATAATATGAAAAATTATTATACTCTTCTTGCAATTTTAGTGTCTTATATATTTATTTAATTTGAAAATCGTGTTTTGCTAAACTAAAGGTGTTTGAAATAAATTGTGTAAAGTATGGAAAACCAAAAGATGGTAAATTCTGCAATAAATAATGATGTAATATCCCATTCATGTATATATTCCTTTGAAATTATTCAGAAAAGCTATGTATAAAAATATATATTTTATAGTTTTTGGCCGCCATTACACCAGTCAACTCCCTCATCTTTCTAATTTACACTGATTATAATACTGTTGATTATAATACTGTTTTAAACTTAGACTTAACCGCCATCTAGGGAGAGAAATTGGATCTTTTTTAGAATAAACTAAATATTGTACATCAGACTTGCTTAATGGCGGCCAAAAAAAAATCAGCCCAATTTTGGATTATCAGAAATCATTGCCAGTGTATAAACTCTCAAACTCTCAACCAATATGGACTTTGTGTGACTATTATTCAGTTTGGACACGTATATGGAGCACACGTTTTGAATGCAATGTAGTAAAATATATAGAAAATGAAGTGATTTGCAAACGGGTCACGTGAATATCGATTCATTTCATCCATATAAAATACTAGTAAAACTTGATATGAAATTGTTTTCGTTAAGGGAAAGTGGAATAAGCAAAAGTTGTATTTTTTTGTATTATTGGTTTGAGGATAAGGAGGTTTAGGGGAATTAAGTTACAGGTGTTTATGTGTTTGCTGCATGAGTGTACATTGCAGTACTGTGTACATACAGGCTTGATTAAACTCTAATGTTTATATTGTAAACGTGGGTTGCCGTAAAACGAAGTAAACACTATTATAGCATGCTATATATATTGCATTTTATCCTGTAGTAAGTATTTTGTCACAATCAACTCGTGGAGACCTTCAAAATTAATTGGCAAAATTTTTTAATGTATAACCGAAGTGAACTTGACATTTTTGGAATAAAATGTTCATTGTAGTGAAATACAATTGAAGTTGACAATTTTGCCATTTGACTATATACAATTTTAGATTTTATAATTTCAGTTAATTGGGTTTTTGTTGGTAACTATAATATTAAGCCCTATATAATAATCATTTTGGAAGTTGTGATATTTGTAGATGTTTAATAAATATTAGTCAGTTGAAGCAATAATATATTAATGGTGACAATTATCAGTTTCTATTTTTAATTGGTGAAATTGTAATGAAAATGTAAAAATGTTATTTATTTAATTGCATAATTTGTACTTAATATATTTAATGACACTTTGAAAAAATATAGATTTTATTAATGACACTTTTAAAACTTAATATGGAATTACTTGGGAATATAATGATGAGATTTTTTAATTATATAATGTGTTTTCCACGAATATTTAAGTAGTTTAGGTTATTGAATATTAGGAAAATTATATTATTGTCCTAAAACCCAAAATCATTAATATAGACAGTATAAATAAATAAATTATGGTAATAATTGACTATTATTGTAACTGATTTATGTAGCTTTTGGCATTTGGACAAGAAATGTTAAAAAGTTTTATTTATAGTCGACTTTTGAAGGCTGAATTGTATGATTAAAACAGATTATACATACAGTACTATAGTAGGTATATCATTTGTGAAGGTTATGTGATATTTGCTGCATAATCGTGTAAACTGTTTGTGATTAATCGTTTAAAATTAAATTAGTTCTAATATAATAAATTGATTATTTTGTTATTATTTTTGTAGCTTCATACTTTGATTTATTGTGAAAATAGTGTTGCAAAAATGTAGTATACTGGATATTTTTTGATGGGAAACAACTGCTATATATTTCTTGTTGGTGAAGTATAATATGGCTTTTGGGACGTAACATGGTGACAAAATGCAGCTGTGCTTCTCACTTGGTGAATCTTTCTTCATTTTGCCGCCAGGGGGAGAAAAGCAAGAGAAAAGTAACCATCAAATCGATATAAGCTATGGCAGCAAAGATGGCGACTTATGATGCTGGTTTTAGGGCTGGCCAACAGCAATAAACATGGAAAGGAAGCACCTGACTTCCCCTAAATGCTCTTGGTCCTTTCATACAATGGCTCTTTTATGATTTTTGGGTCTTTAAAAATGCAGTTTTCTGTTACATCTTCACACATCTGCAATTTCCTGTCGTTTCAATATATGCACCGTCTCAATATAAGTTAACTGATGTGTATATAAATCCTGTTTATATATAACAGCATATTTCAGTTTTAGATGCATGGGGTGTGGCCAGCTTTTTATCATATCCAGGCTATAAGTATAGAATGGACATTAATTTACTGGGTATCGAGTTAAGGGTAACCTAGAAATTCAGGGAATTCCAGGTAAATGTAATGTAGTATGTGCAAGTTACAATGTGAATTAGAGTAAAATAAGAATAATTAAAAACTTGGTAAAAAATGTGTATCATAAATGCTGATTCAGATGTTAAAATGGTTTAAAATGTAGACAGTGAGTCACACTGTTACCTTGGGTTTTCTGTGTGTTGTGTCACACTGGAATTAAGTTTTTTTTTGAAGTACTATTTGAAATTATTAACATTTTAAAAATAAATTTCAATTATTATATAGACAGGAATATTGAATTTATAATTTTATATAAAGTTATAATTTTTGCAAATACCAGAGTAGAATAAAAAGACGTTATTTGTATTATATATGACAAAAATATGCAAATTTTCGAATTGAAATATTTATAAATATGGATTAGGTTTATTTTTTAGTACATATTAATGAAGATCACGTATTAATTATACTTTTAATTATTAATATTTGTTCGTAGAAATATCAGTTGCACTAATTAAGGAAAAATACTGCAACTTGTTTCATAAATGTGAACTTATATTCATAGAAACAAACAGAACTTTAATTATTTTGTGAAACAGGGTAAAGTATATATCTTATAGATGTATTTAAGTATTATTTCTTTATTTTTTTAAGCCAAAAATTGCATATATAACTGTAATTATTTTTGTAAATTTAAGCTTATTATTTCAGCTTATAATATTGTTGGCATTAAAAGTACTTAGGCATTGTTTGAGATTTACGTTTAAGTTATTTGTAAGTGGTTCAGTTTGAGAATATAAGCTATGTTTTGTAAGAGGCTAATTTTGTGTACAATGTGAAGTGTTTTGTTTTACCAGTTTTACTGTATGGGAGACCAGACATAAAAAATTATTCCCAGTAAAAAAAAAAAACTTTGTTCAACTAATAAACTTATATTTAGCCTACAGAGTACAGACAATAAATGCAGTAATAAATTTGTGTAAAAAATGAATTGGGCCTGTGATGTGTGACCTTTTTGAAGGAAAGATGAGGACCAACTATATAGCATTAGGCAGGGCTTTTTAAAACAGCTGGGAATTTGGTGTTTTTGCAAAAGCCAGATTAAATGGCCACCATGGGAATGGAGATAAAATACTACTGTGTAACCACGGTTTTCTTCTTTTCATTGCCAGCCTCCAGACATCATGTAATATATGGGAAAAAGTTTTCTAGTTTCCACCATCTCTTCCAAAAAAAATAGCAAAAAAGGCAAAAATGTTGATATAGGAGTCCTGTAGGAATTGTCTATTAAATTAAACAATATTAGAAAATTGGAAAAAGAAAGAAAATACCCATTTGCGTAGTACTACAGGGGGAAGTTGATGTTTTAAAAATGTTAAAAAGATGAGTTTGTTTTGTTGCACGAATATAACAGTGGTTTAAGAGGAAAAATAAAGCAGGAAATGAACAAATGCGAACGAGGAAGTCGCCATATTGTGCTGACAAAACGACATTATCATTTTTTTCATCTGACTCCAAATTCAATGACTTGTACCGCTATGTGGCACTTTATTTTGGCACTGCCGGTGCCCCATAGCCGCCATTACACTGCTGTAAATAATTAAGGGGAAATCTAAATCAGGGCATCTAAAGTCAAGAATTTTTCAATATATTGTACTTATATGAAAAATATACAATGAATTACAAACCTGTAATATATTTCTGGAAGTTCTTTTGGTGCGTGATGACGTCATATGCATTACTTGACTTCATTTCAATGCACATTCAATCGCTAATAACTTTTTTAAAGTAATTTCCACATAAATTTTACTGTACCCATTGTTTTATTTACTGTTTTACTCTGCGTTGGTTAAGTTTATGTCACATTTGTTTAGTATAAATATGTAGTAAGTTGCAAATTGTGAATTTTTGTAAACAAAAGTTGCATTTTAATTGCATATTTTAATTTTGTAAATGTAACAATGGAAGTGAAATTTAGAATAAATTCTGTCTTGAAAGGATTTTTGAAGCAGGATTATCGATCTGTGTATCAGCAGGTATAATGTCAAGAAGGTTCAGGAATGAAAGCTTTTAAAAGGATAAGAAAATTTGAAGAAGAAGTAAACAATGATGTTGCCATATAATATGGCTTATGGCGAAGTATGGCACGCTCATACAACAATGGCCTCCATCTAGATTGGCCAAGAAACGTGCCTGACCCAATCACTGTTGCAGTTTGCTCAAGATTACATACAAGGGGTTACACTTGTGAGGTCAGCAAAGCTGAAGTAATGACTCTTTGTCAGAGAATTTCTCCCTAACATTGAGTAGTAAACTTATACAGGTATATTTCTTCAATAACACATGATCAATGGGAAAAAGGGCTCTGTCATGTAAAAGATTACCTATGCAAATGTACAGTAATAAGGCCATAGTAAATAATAAAAGCCAATGTTAAATTCATTTATAATGAACATGAAATAAAGACTATAATTTGGTAATTTTTAATTGTTTTTATAGCAAATATGTAATAATAATGGTTTTAAATGGTAGGTATTTGCTGTTACTGTGAAACCTGTGTATGTTGACCTCTCATGGTTAAAAATGTGATTAACATTCAAGTTACACAGGTGGTCAGGTTACAGAGGGTCACCACCCCTTTTAAAATCTATGGGACTTTTCTGTTACATAAAAAAAAGATGTCAACTATGTCAGGTGGTCAAAATGTGGGTGGTCTACTATCTTTATGGTCAAGTATGGCACACTTATGATTCCTTTTTTGTTTTTGCAGGCCAATAGGGTTTTACATTTTTGGCTAATGTGGAGCACTTTGTCCTCGACTTTGTCGGGGTTTTTGTGTTTTACAAGTGTGCCGGTTGGGGGCGCTGCGAATCCTGATAAAATACAGTATGATAATAAGTATGATGAGCAAGTTGTGCCAAAAAGGTTACATTTCTTGGCATCAGTTTTGTTTTTTGTTTCTCACTTGAGCATCTGCTCCACTTATTTGGTCACTGGGATATTTGGTGGCATGTTTTTCAAGTTTTGTCTGCCACTTTTGGATGGATGAATTTGCAATGGTGTGACAGCTGTTGGGCAAAATGTATGGCGAGCCGGCACTGTTTATTTGATTTGTTTTATTTATTTCATTGAACACGTGGGAAGAGAGAGAATTGTCCCAGTTGCCACATATTTCATTTATTTTGTTATCTGTGTTACTGTGAGAAGAGATATTTTCTATATTGAGTTTTCTATTATAGTACTGTATCTTATTTTGTTTGCTTTTTCTGCTTGGAAAAATTCATGACATGTTCTGTGACCTCCATGAATGCACAAGGCTTAATAACAATGGCGTTTTTACTGAATAAGAGTGTCAATAGCCGTTTTTCACAGGGACATTGTGCTGTAAATGTTGAATTTCCTTTCCAATTTTATATTTGACTCTATCACATTGAATTCCCTATATTAATGATCTGATATGAAATGATATGACAAGAGTGGACTTATGCATGTTAGCACTGTGTTTATCTGCAATTCCCATCAAGGGCATCACTGATTTTAGCCAAAAGATTTGTTTTTATCTGTGTGTTCAATGCTGCACTTATTTGGTATATACTCATGGGAAATAATTAAAACCAACTTACTCAGCTGTAACCAATGTTAGGACTTCATGTTGATCTAATTCCTGGTGATGGACACTGTGCAAACTTTGATCACTGATTAATGAACATGGTTCAATGACAATGGAAGTGTGCTGTAGGGGTCTCTATATATGAGCACAATGCAATGCCACAATGATATATTGCATTGCAACATAACTCAATGAAGGAATGCCATTTCACCTTCAATATATTGTATATCATAATGTTCAGCCAATAGTCAATATAATGATTGCATGACTGCAAGCTAGTCATCAAATGTGTACCGTTTGCTTTGATCTATAACAAACTATTTGTGTAATAGCTACCTAAAAGTATCTGAAGAAGGCCAGGATTAAAAAACAAACACTTAATAAATAGTAATTTGAAGCAAAATTATACCCTGTGTTATGTAAGAATGAGCAATGATAGGGTTAGACCTCATCTTATTCCCAGATAAAAAAAAAACTTATTAGAAAGTTTCTAAGTCTGGCAAAAGAAGACAGGAAGTGAAGAAAAAAATAATCAAGATGGGCATCTGGACAGGATGTACCCTTATTACTCTGGAAATAGTATATAACACTGGGAATCACATGTTGGTCAAATGGACAATGCTGAATTTTTAATTAAGAATATGGAGTGTATTTAATAAAATAAAAAATGAGTTAGTTAGATTATGATTATATATAATAATTTTTGGCTTATTATCAAAACACAGACTCCAAATCTAAGAATAGAAACAAAAAGCAAAATAAGAACATGAAGTAGGCCTATATTTATTCAGTGGACAAAATCCCAAAAAGGACTCCAACAATAATTTTTATAAACTTAAATGTGTGTAAGGTTTGGAAAATGTTGAACAGCTTTACGCAGAAAATAATGATATATCTTCAATTGAAACTTATCCAGTAAATTAAATAGTTTATATCTTGTTTTCCCCCCTTTACATTTGGTATACAGTATACAGTGTGTATTGGGAATATTTATGTGCACGCAAATGTACAGAATGAACCTTAAAATCCTGTTATTTATGGTGGTGAATATTGCTAGGCTTTTGTTACACTAATGAGGACTTGTGTGTCTCACATGTCAGTAATTTGGTGGGGAAAGTGTTTTGCTTATAAGACGGGCTTTGAATTAAGCTTTATATTTTCTGTGCCAAGAAATCAATACATGACATTCTCTTGGTGTTTGTAACGAGTGGCTTAATGGCTTGACATATTTGCATGCGAATATTCTTCTATATGCATATTAATTGCATCCGATCGAAGGAATGTAAAATATTTCTTTAAAGTATGTATGCTATATACTTACATGTTGCCTATTTAATGAATAATTACCTTAATGAGTTTGCAGTAGGTACAATATTGTAACTGTAACATTTTTACGAAAATGAGTTATTTTCGTGTACCATTAGCTTCAATATTCATTAATCATCCTGCCAAATATGTTATTTGTGAGAAAAAGTTAATTAATTTAGAAATTAATATGCTTTTAGTAAGATATACTGTAATACACATAATTTTTTTGTAATAATATCTTCAACATAAAAAATATAAACTTAGTTTAAATTAATACACATAACTTTTTCCTGGAAGTTTTTCCAGATTGATGAGTTTCTGAATTTTTAGAGTTTTCCATAAACTGACAAAAAAAAACATTTGCAACATTATATAAAAAACTGCATTAGTTCAGTTGTCAACTTTACTTTTTAATTTTTAAATGGATACAAAATTACTTTTTTTCTATTACATGTATTATTGCAGAGTATTACAGAGTAAAACACTTTATAGACGACCTGTAAAATTTTATTTGACATTACATTATTATAATTGAGTTTTATTGCGTTATTATGTAATTAGGTGGCTTTAATAATTTTATTAATGCAAGCATTAAAGCTAAGTATACAAAGTGTACAGAGATGAAAAAAGTAGAAGGAAAGTAAAAATGAAAATTCTTATTCATCAATATATTTGAGGCAAATACTTGGCATATAAATATTCATGGTATCATTTTATCTTTTTGAAATGGATTTAAAGGGAAACAAATTTATTGAAACGTACAAATGTAGAACAAACTTATGAATATATAGTGTATTTTGATGAATCGTAATTGACAAACTATAATATGTTTGAACTTGTGAGCGATAAAGACTATTTATTGTATACCTTAAATCGGTTATCGATCGATAACTTCTGTTTTGGCGGCCATCTTGAAGCCTGTCGGCATTTTATCGGTTCATATTTCAAAAATAGGCTGACCGATAAATATTTGTGACTTTTATGTATTTGCATTACTGTATTTTGAAATATGTACATATTTTCAATATTGAACATTCCACATATTTCTTAAAGTTGAAAATTGCATGCAAAATGCACATACTAGTTATACAGTTTTTTCAAATACAGCCTACATTAAAAAGTCAGGGAAAATTTTCAAATGTAGTCTGGAAAACGGAGAAAGTCAGGGGATTCCAGCTTGATATTTTCATTACCATCCTAGATTAGGATAATGACATTTTTAATTAGTTTGCATTGATATTTTACTGTTGTGATTTTACATAATAATGTGTTATCTATGAAGGCAATTATTTTAAAATAATTATTGTAATTTACATATGAACATTAAAAGCTGAATTCAAAATGTGAGAACTATTTGGATATTATCGCCTTTTTATTGTCACATATTGGAGGCAATAAACTGGATATTATTGCTGAAGATATTGTTTTCTTGTCTTATATATACAGTGTTTAATAAATTATGCATTTTTGGTGGGGTTGAATGGGCGAATATGCAATTTTTCAGGGTCTTATTATTGGTTCAGCGACCCTGTTGCCAAGTGCATCTTTTATCGATCACTTGAAGCTAGACTTTTCACTAAAGTAACCATAATATGGAGTTTCTTATATTCAAAAAATGTGATTTTCCCTCACTGCTCAAATTGAACTTTTTGCATATAACTATACATAAAATATTTCCATTATTTTTGAATGAATCTCTCAATTTCATTCCTATCTTACATCATTATTATTGATCTGTCTGACCGTTTGATGACCTGTAATCCTACTGTAGGCAGTCACGTGATTAATTTATTACTATTGGGGGTGGGCCAAAAGTTACTCCCCACGGTGCAATTTGTCCCTGTGTTATAAAGGTGGCAGCAATATTCATAAAATCGTTTATATAACGGTTGATTTTATTCCCATTATTTCTAACAATAATGTTGTTATTACAATGGCAAATTATACATGTTATGCAATGAATTTGGTTCATATTTTCGCTAATAATTATCATGTTATCCGGACCACCCAAATTGTTTAAAGAAAAATGAGAAAACTGGTTGTTAGTTGCCCTAAAGGAAAAACGAATTATATATACATTAAACTCTTAAAAAATGTAAAAAAATGAATGTAACAACATAAAGGCACAGCCTCGAAAAACGATTCAACTGCGTTTTAAATATTCTGATAAGCAATTTTCCAAAATAATGTGAATAAATAAAAATTGTTATGAATATGCAGGACTGCATTTGTAAATTTATGTAATTATACAGTGTTTTAATAATATCCGAATAATGTGCCAATAATCGATAACATGGGTATTATGTGACTAGGGAGAAACTTTTGGTCCACTCATGTCTTATCTCGTATGATGTTCATTTGTTCTCATTATCCTTTCTTTGACTTTGTCGCTCATACGATTTATTGATCGAAGTTTCTGCTAGGAAAATATATATGCAAATAGTCGCCTGAAATAATAATTAGCTTCTTGAGTGTGTGACACTTTTTTTCCTTTCAAAATGTTGACGTTCTGTGGGTAGTGAAATGGTGGTGAAGGGGATTGTTTTCGCCTCAGAATAAGAAGAAAATCGTCGCTTTGATCACTTTTTCTGTCTTCCTCGTTGCCATGACAACAACATCCCCCTGTCTCACTATTTTTCATCTCTCATCCTCGGATAAATGATGCAATTGGTCGTCAACATCACCGACTATACCATTAAAAGCAACAAAAAAACGAAATGCAGATGAAAAAAAATTAAGTTTCTATTCATTAATATTGTATGTGAGAAATTGACAAGAAAAAATCAGCCTGGTATAATGTGTTTTAGTTATTTGCTCTAATAGATGTTGTCAACATTACCTGTTTTAAATATTAATTAAAGTTGTGGGAAAGTATCACGAGTCACTTGTTTTTTTCAATTAATGTAGACTAATTGAAGTGCAGCCTCGAATTACCATCCAACTGCTGTTTTTATTTATTCTTTGGAAAATAAATTTTATTATAACACTTGATGAATAATACAATTACAATTGGGAGATGATGCAGATCTACGTCAGGAAATGCATATTTTTGAAATAATTATTTACCTGTAAATAAAATGTTAGTAGTTGAATCTTTATTGGACACTGTGCAAGGATTAAAAGGCGTTTTTTAATGATGGAAACTTGTGAAAAATATGTAAGATGGTGGTTTTTTGTGTGTCTTCGATATGGAAGTTGAAATATGACACTGAGTTGTGTTTTTATCTGTGATATTTTTAACATTAGTACTATATCCGAGTTTGTGAGATTATGATAAATGGAAGAAGGCGTTTTGAAAACTTATACTTTCCGGCAGGAAATCACTGGCAGCCATCTGCAAACGCTAAATTACTAAACTATGATTTTGCAGTCGAGTTTTTGTGTGTTTTCACTGCTGTTTTTGAAATTGACAAATGATAATGACCATAGATTCTGATTGGAAGAAATTCACTGTGCATATATTTTTTATAAAACGTTAAACAAGTTATTTAGAACTGACTGACTTGCAATACCATTGTATACATAAATGTCTAATTTCAATGGTATAAACTAATTTGTATAAATGACCATTCTATGATGAAAAAAGAAACAAATTATAATTAAATAAAAATAATTAAAGTAAATACACAACTTTGTACATTGTAATTTTTAGCATCATTTTGCTGTATAGTTTGATATATAGGTTGATGCATTGTATCAAGATTGTATGTAATTCTTTGTAAATAATCCTTTCAGTTTGTAGCAATGTAAATTATTAGTACACTTTGTCAACACCAGGTGGCAGAGCCCAAGGTTAGCAGAGCAGGTAATATGCAAAAGAATGGCATCATTTCCACCCCTGGTGGCGAAAAAGTGGTACTACTTGTTCTAAAAACAACTATACATAATTTTTTTACTGGTTAGTACATTTTTATGTGAACAGTAATTAAAAATATATAGTTTAAAGTTTGAGAGTTTTTCATTGGAATTTAAGGAATTTGAATTACATAACAATTCTTTTTATTTGGTACTAACTCGTTTTCGGTGAAAGTAATTAGGTGGAATGTCAGTTAATTACTTCTGCGAATTTTACCAAGTTTGGCCATCTTTTTATAAATCTTATTTTTGTATTTTTGAATGTCATTGTTTGGGGTGGGCCAAGTTCACATGTAAACCGCCTCATGCAACAAAATAACAAAATAAAAACATGCAGAGATTTGAGAAAAATGAACTATGGATGGGAAAAGTGATTTCCAAGAAAGGAAATGACTTGCTGAAATTGGATGTTTTATTATTTTGCAAGTTTTCCTCCTTTAATAAGGATAAAATGATGGTAATTTATATTTTTGATGCATTTCAAAAGGTGACAGGTCTTGTAATAATGTCAAATTATTTCATTAATCATTGCTGTTAATCATTGTTGTTGGGAACATATAATTAATCTCTTCTAAAAAATTACAAATATCACTTTATTATATTCCAGATGGAGCACTAAAAACGCTGTTGATTAAGAATATTTTAGGCTTATAACTTTGTTGCCAGAAATTCCCTGAAATACAAGTAATCTATATTAATTCGGTTTAAATCCCTGTTTATTTATGTACAGTAAAGTCTGTCATTGGTGGAATCTGTCTATGGTTTGAATTGTGTTTGTATATGTAATAACAATAGGAGTAATATTCTGTAGCTTTATAAATTTCCGTTCCATTGCAGTTTTTATTTCATCAATTGGACTGAACTTCCTTTAAAAATCCCATTTAATGTATTTGTATATAATCTGTATCGATTATTGCGTTTTAGCATTTAAATATTGACGTGTAATAACTTGTATTGTGTCTGTTGTTTGCAAACTGGGTTGCAGTTTCCTATTTTGATAAAGCACTGTAAAACAGAATTGGTGATAAAAATATACAACAAAGCACTTCCTTAGGATGTTGGTAGTTATATTTTTTAATGTAGCTATGGAAATTAAAAATTGCACAATGTATATTTAAATTTCCTCACTGGTTTTCTTCATAATGTTCTCTATTATTAAGTATAACTGTTTCAGCTACTATGGCACAATTTTAATTGAATCTTGCTACACTTTGCATTTTATTTTTTACTGTCATGTTCGTGAGAAGAAGACAAATTAAACTCTAACTAGAACAAAGTTTTTGTATGCTAGATAAAAGTAATAAACATGTGGAATTATCTGTTTTCAGACGCTGGATTTTGACAGAGATGGCCTGACAAAAATGAAGAAGGCTGTCAAAGCCATATTTAACAGTGGAAATTGTAAGTTCAATTTATTGCTCCATTTCACCCCATGATGTAATATTATATAGCAGTAAATAAATATTAATGTTATTTAAGTCGGTTGCAAAAATGTGTAAAGGTGTTTGTGACCCACTTAGATAAACGAGTGATCTATGACGTTGGTTTTGTATATTTAGGACAACACCAAGGTGTTCTTGTTATTATATTACCTGTGTTATTTTGCATTGCATGAAAAGAAAAAGGGAATTGTAAATAGTGTTTATATCATATTGTTTTTGTTGTTTCAGCTCACGTGGACAATGAAGTTTACCTGTCACGTGCCCTGGAGAAACTTGGTGGGAATGCTCTATGCAAGGATCAAGAGCCTGATATTGGTATGTAATATGCTAGAAATTCAAATGTCAACTCAGTTGTAATATAATAACAAGGTGTCCACTAACCTGCTATTCCATGATAAAGTCATGATAATTTTGATTTGAATTCCAGTAGACACTCTGTATAATATACCAAAACAACAGAATATATAATTTATTTAACTGTATGTATATTTTCAGGTGCTGCATTTCTGAAATTCTCCGTTG
Source organism: Glomeris marginata (assembly GCA_034696005.1). Lineage (NCBI taxonomy): Eukaryota > Metazoa > Arthropoda > Diplopoda > Glomerida > Glomeridae > Glomeris > Glomeris marginata. Next base: position 25,104 of record JAQFZQ010000228.1, on the reverse strand, counting down.
TAACCAAGGAATTGTCAGCATTGATGAAAACTTTGGTAAGTTTCCTTAAACTGTAATAACTACTTTAACTTATTTCAATATTTATAAGAGGATTGTAGATTATATATAACTGCTTTTAATTAAATCATTGAAAGATATTTGATTGTTATAAACCATTCGAGGCTTACGCCGCTTTCATTTTAACAACTTGTATATTAAATTGTTAGAAGTTGTGTATGTTTCTGCATGATGTACATAGTAAGATTACATCAAGATTTAGTATACTTATATTAATAAAATTATTACATGTAAACTATAACAGGATTTGAAATTAGTAAATACCTGCAAACTGCGCCATGCAGGATTTATAAAACTTTAAGGTGTTACTGTTTATAGTATTCCAGTGAAAGTCGATTGATCCACTCGTAATTGATATGATTTATTGACTGTTATTGAAACTGATATCTGAACAGATGCAAAACATCAATAATATTGTGATGTTTCCACTCGACAACTTGCTGAAAGGAGACTTGAGAGGGGTCAAAGGGGTAAGTGTGTCTCTATTAGCAGTTCCATCCTTCTGTATAAGTCAATTTGGAATACAGTATACAATGTACATAAACACATGTAAGGTACTTCACATCATAAGTGTTAACCATATATATCATTTGGAAACAGGACTTGAAAAGGCCATTTGATAAAGCTTGGAAGGATTACGAAACCAAGATGTAAGTGTATATCGAAACGTTGATGGAAGAATGGGAAGGAGATTGATTAACTGTTTGGTCTTCTTATACTGGGTTGTTTGGTTTCAATTAAATGTTGGGACATTTCAGGAGCAAGTTGGAGAAGGAAAAGAAGCAGCAAGCGAAAGAAGCCGGATTAATACGGACTGAAGTCACTCCTGCGGAGATAGCTGACGAGATGGAGAAAGAGCGGAAGATCTTTCAGCTACAGATGTGTGAAGTAATCTTCCAAGTTCTTTTTTTGTGTATCTCGGGAAATGTTGTACTTTGTTAAATAATAGGTGTAATATTCTGTTTCAGTATTTGATCAAAGTAAATGAGATTAAAACGAAAAAAGGTGTGGAACTCCTGCAACATCTAGTCGAGTATTATCATGCGCAAAACAAGTAAGTGTTACTTGTTTCTTGTTTCTTTGCTCCAGAAAAATACTAAGCAAAATCTATCTCTGACCTGAATGCAAATTATGTTGCGTGTGACATTGAAACAGATAATATTTTGCTTACCAAATGCACTAATCATATGTTATGCATTGATCTGCTGGGTTTTCCCCTTTAAAGTATATGTTGTTGTTTTGTAGCTTTTTTCAAGATGGATTGAAAACAATCGAACATTTCAATAACTATGTTGGCGAACTTTCGGTGAAGCTGCAAAAAATCCGGCAAAAACAAGACGAAGAAAGAAAGCAGCTGATCGAGTTGAGGAATCTTCTGAAAAATTCGCCAACTTTTGAAAAAGAAGTGAGTGTTAATTTTGGGAAAATTGTTTATTATATGTGACAAAACATTAAGTAACATTTCCCTTGTTCTAGCGTAAATCAGAGGGCAGAGGGTTAAAGGTGGGCTCTGCCATTAACTCGTGTTCTATTGTAAAATGTTTTAATGTTGTTGCTTAATTTGGAATGCAATGGTTTTATTAATTTCTAATATGGGACAGCATGTGCAATTTTGATATACAATGTGTTTGTAAACTATATAAATGTGTAGTTGTTTGTAATAGAGTCAGTGCCCATTTTGCTGTCACATATATAAACTTAAAGCAATGAACGGTCAAAAAGTTAGCATGATTTTTGTTAAAGCTGGGTTGTCATTGTACGTGTCATATGCAAATCTGTATATGTAAAATCAATGTTGAAACTTTTTGCAGTCAAACAGTACTCAGAGTGGCTACAGCCTCCATCAGCTTCAGGGAAACAAAGTGCATGGATATACGAAGAAAGGGCATTTGTTGAAAAAAAGTGAAGGCAAAATGAGGAAAGTTTGGCAGAAAAGGCGGTGCGAGATCAGAGATGGTTTCCTGTATATTTCACATTCCGATGTAAGTACGCAACATGTGTTCAGTGATTATGTGGTAATATCTACAAGCATGTTTTTGTGTTTTTCATGACTCATGGTGATTTACTTTTAGGAGAGCAAAGCACCGACCAAATTAAACTTGCTTACTTGCCAAGTAAAGTTGGTAATGGAAGACAGGAAGTGCTTCGATCTAGTCTCATGTAAGTAATTTTTTGTAAAGTAAGTTTGTATATATACCGGTAGTAAATTTGTAAAGTAATCTTGTATAGTAAATTTGTAAAGTAAGTGTTTTCTGGGAAGTTACCGCGGTCCATGCAAAGTGTTGCGTGGTCTGGCACGCGAAAGCTCGTATTGATTTTTGATTTGTTTGATTTTTTGCAGATAACCGTACATACCACTTTCAAGCAGAGGATGAAACCGAAATGGAGGCTTGGATGTCGGTGTTAATAAATTGCAAAGAAGGTGCTCTCATGAAGGCTTTTGACGATTGCGGAAAGACCGGCGGTGGCGCAAAGAGTAATCAGAGTCTGATGGAGCTTCAACAGGGTATTATTCGACAAGTCCAAAGGCTTCCCGGCAACGATCGTTGCTGTGATTGCAATTCGCAGAGTGGTAACTTGATTAGAAGTTATACCTTTCATTCATGTGTATGGTTTGCGATGTACGCGGCAGCTTTAATTGATTTGTTGCATGTCTCCAACAGATCCCGCGTGGTTGTCGACAAACTTTGGCATATTGACGTGTATTGAATGTTCCGGTATACATCGAGATTTGGGTGTCCATATATCCAGGATACAGTCATTAACCCTTGACAATATTGGTACATCGCAGCTGTTGGTATGTTCATTATTTCTCATGAACTCTTATAACTCTTGTAACACATTTTAATGTTGCTTTAATACTGTATTTGTTCTCATGTAGTTGGCAAGGGTAATGACAAATGCAGGTTTCAACGATGTGATGGAAGCTACTTTGAACCAACCTCGGAAGCCGCATCCAAACAGCTCGATGTAGGAACTGCATTTATTAATATTGACTATGTAGGAAACGGTAATAAGTATTAAATTGTTATTAAATATTGACAGGGAGGAAAGATACGATTTTATCCGAGCCAAATACATAGAGAAAAAGTTCGCTATAAGGACTTGTTCGGACCAGACTGATCTGATAAACGATTTGGAACACGCCGTTACGTCCCGTCACATAATACAGTTGTTGCAGGCTTTTGTTGAAGGAGTAGATCTAACATGTGTTCTTCCATCTAGTGTAAACCTCTTTCATTTATTCATATTGTACCGGTTGGATAATAATTACATTTCTATGAAATGTCCATTAAAAGATATTTCATAGGAGTAATTTTTTATGGCCACCCGGTATGTTTAATAATACAGTATTGTGGTAGTGCTTATAATTTGTTTTTGTTTAAACAGAAAAATGATGAAACTAGTCTTCATGTTGCTGTAGCCCATGAAGATGGATCTTCGCTTCACATAGTTGATTTTTTGGTTCAAAATGGGTAAATATTCAAAATAAAATCAATGTTTTGTTGAACATTTTTTCATTTTTGTTATCATCTAGTTCTAGTTTGGATAAGCAAACAAAAGAAGGACATACTCCGTTACATTACTGTGCTCTGTACAATCAAACAGAGTGCATGAAACTTTTACTTCGCTGCGGTGCGAATCCAAATATAGAGAACGGTCTTCGCAAGACACCTCTGGACATAGCCAAAGAAAACGGTTTCGGAATGTGCGAAGAACTGGTGAGCAATCATTTCAAAAAGTTAACTCTGGTTTCTGTCATGAATTACTGAGTTTGTTTTGGTTCTATATAGCTGAAACATGCTCTGGAAAATAAGAAAGAGCTGTTTGAAAATGTCAACATGGATTGGGGCTTATCGCAAGATGATGCGTCAACAGATTTTAGCGATGACGATGTGGATGATAAGGTCTACCTGGTGAGGGTGCATCCAATACTAAAAGACCTATTACTTGATATTACTGTTCATTAAACGTGTTTTATTTTGATTCGGGAAAGGTTGGCAGTTCAACTCCGGAGAAGAAGTTGCGGTCACGGCCGCCGAGTTTCGCCGGTACGGATTCTCCGAACATCAGGTCTCGTGCCAGTACGGCCGAAAGCAGCAAATGTGCATCGAGTCCTGTGGCTATTCGCAATTCAACAATAATGCCACCACCACCGCCACCTCAAAGCAAGAAACCCTCCAGTAAGTATATCAACAACCGTGTGGTCCACCCGATAGCTTTGTGACTCGAGGTACTGAAAGACCCATTATCTTCAATGTATGTATATATGTACCACCAAAAGCAAAGCATTGCACCCGGTGTGTTGCAGCTATGCATTATTACTTGTTATTACTCTGTCCATTGTTAAGATCTCAGCAAAGCAGAGAATATAATCGATTCCACAATTCGTGAATATGATGTCTCTTTGTGTGTGTGTGACATCTCCAAGGTCACATTGCACCAATCAATAGTACAAAAAAGGGTGAAGTTACGTTGATAATTAATATAAAAATGTAAAAATAATGCGAAATGGGTAAGTTTTGCTGTTATTTCACAATGGACAGAGTGGAAACATCCGTATTGTTTCCACGGTACAATCCCGGTGATGCACTTTCACACGGTATACACCTTTGAGCATGTAACACAGCCTGCTTGTTTGCGTGTCCGTCCTGTACTTGTGTTTGCAGTTCCCGGTTTGAACTCGCACGGGTCTATTAAGAAGAGGGCTGCACCTCCTCCACCGATGTACCCGCAAGGACACAACCGCACTCCTTCGGACCCGGTCATCGCCACTCCGCTCACTCTCACGCTGAACATCAACAATAACAACAACCACCACCATCACCACCATCACCATCACAACCACAAAAGGACACCGTCGTCCGATTCCTCAGCATCGCAAACTAATGGCACTCCCAGCTTGTCGCCTAAAGTGCCACTATCCACTAGTCTTCCCACCAGCTTAGGTGCCCACCCCTTTTTATTCGCATCCAATCCAAAGAGCGCACTTGCAGCTTTTGCACCACATATAACAGTTAAAAGCTGATGTGCAGAAATGCACATTCTGTATAATAGCAATGTAACACGTTACACAGTTTTATAATAGTGAACATGCAGCAGAATTGGCAACCACAAAGATTGACAGCAGTGGTTTACAATTGGCCGCATGGTGCCACCTATTGAAGTGCCCTTTCTGTACTGTTAACAGTTTATGGAAAACAGAATTTACTTTGAAGGACATGCTGAAATTAATATCTAGTTTGATCTCCCAAGAAGTAATGACATTTTTGGTTTTAATATTGTGAAATTATAAAGTAATTTTTAAAGAAGTTAATAATTAATTGGTCCTAAAAAATTTGCCAAAATGAGTTTGTTTCTATTTTTCAGCAGGTGCCAAATTGGTAATCCCTCCAACTGTAGAAATACCGCCATTGAAGAGGTGTGTGTGTGTATTTTTATAGTTAATGTTCAGCTATAATTATTTTTTTAATATATCATTTTAATCCTGTAATTAATTAATTGTTATTTAGTCTTTCCGGTAACAAGTCTGCCATATACTCGAGTGGAACCTTGCAAAGGCCAAAAGGTCCACCACCACCTACACCACCAGGTAAGTTTCACGATTTTTAAAATAATTATTTAATGTTGAAGGTGGACTGACATGGTTTTGTAAATATTGCAACAAAATCTGTAGAAATTCACAAAGTTATCACTTTTTTAAAAGTTAGAAGTGTAATTAAGTTAGGAGGTTCGCCTTATTTTAGTCGACTACCTATCTGACAAACTTTAAAATTGTGTTAATAACTTTTTACTAATTTTCACCGAGATTTTGTTGCAAAACTTGTATTCTTTTTGGTTTTTCTTCTTTTAGGTAAAGTTTCAGGTTTTGTGTCTTACAAAACCATGTCAGAAGTCAACGGTGTTGACTATTAGCAAGCTGTTAGTCACTTAATAATTTTAAATTAACCGGTTATTTTGTATTTTTCAGGAACAATGACAGGAAGCTTACAAAGGCTATCGAATGGCCGGTCAAGCGAGAGTCTGTGTTCGGTATTGTCAGCGTCATCCGAAATAGAAATAGTGCATAATCAGGTTAATCAGGGAAATCTCGCTCCAGTACCACCTCCTCGAAAGGTGGTGTTGGTTTGCTTGAAATTGACCAGTTACCATCGCGGCACTCCTAACGCTTGCGTTTGTGATTTTGCAGAGGACCGATGGCCCGAGGCCCAGAAGGTGCCGGGCTCTTTACGACTGCGAGGCGGACAACGAGGATGAACTTTCGTTTCATGAGGGTGATGTCATCGTGATCGTCAACGAAAGGACCGATGATGATAACTGGATGGAAGGTATGCTAGAGACGAACCAGGACCGCAAGGGCCTGTTCCCAGTCAGCTTCGTCCACATGTTGTCCGAGTGACGAGGCTTTACGTTGAGACTCTTTTCCGACTGCGAGAAGTGAAAATGTGAAATAGTGTTTATATAGAGAGAGACACCACCCATTTCTGTCGGGTTTTGGTGAATCCACCCGTATAGCGGTTCACGGTCTTAATGGACAATTTCTAGTTCCTATACTCATGCACTCGGAAGAAAGCGCAACACAGCTGTCTGCTGAAACTGGGCTATATCATTTTATCTATTAATATTCACAGTCAGCTCATTTATACATACTATTGCAAACAACACAATTTATCCCAGTCTATCTTTTTGGTTTTCATTTGTTTCAGAATTTAATTTCTTATTGCAGGGAGACATTTTTTGTATGAACATCTGTTTATATACTTCCAATTGATCATTTTATCAAATTACATTGATATAATCTTTCATTTGTAAGGCACAAAATATTGATATTGCTGTATAATTTTATTACAACTGCACAAATCCTGCGAATAGATAAATATCCATGTGTCACTCGCGCCGAGTCTGCCAGGTTGATGTCAAAATTAATGAAAGTAATAAGTTGAGAAATGTTTAAACCTGTTCAGTTTGTAACATGGAAGTTAAACATAATTTAAAATGTCATTTGTTGGCACTAAAAGAGTGCATTTTAATTTGAGATTTTTGGTATGAAAACTCTTGGAAGACTTGACACGAGTGATGATATAAAACCAATGATTAAACCCTAGTGAGATTAGGGTTATTTAATTAATATTTAATGGTGAACTATTTGTTTTGAACATATTTGTGAATAATCTTGTGCCAAACTAGTTTGCAAAAATTTCTGATTATTATAAATTGTGTGTACATTTTGAAACATGATGTTGGCATGGATGAAAGAACCAATTGAAATTTTGCTTCCATTTTAATTATGATTTAATGGCTAAAGGCAGCAACAATAAATAATGAAAGCAATTCTTGTTTATATGAATTTATTTTTCTATTAACTTCTTACGAGTTAAAATATCAAAACTGGATAGAACCTGTTAGCGCTTGGAATAGAACAGATTTTATATGTGTTACAAACATTATAATAAAACAAAATCTGTTCTGAAATCAATAATAGGTGAAAATATATACAAGGTTCCACCTTGGTTCCATGTGAATTAAAGTGGAATTTACATTTGAAGGACTCCGTACGTAAACGCGAGAAGTGATTTCATTATTTTGGAAGATGTTGCCTATCCTCTTTAATTTTTCCAATTAAAACCACACTGACATAGCAAAGTATAACATGCAAAGATTATTTCCCAATAGAAATTAAGCATCAAACACCAACTTTAGTTGATATTTTAATTTACACGGAGGACCGTGCTGAATGACGCGCACTTAAAAATACGAACAGTAGCCGTGGTAACATTTCTGCACTAAATAAGTTGATAGGATTAAATCATACTTGATGAAATGAAGCACTTTTATTTGCACCGTATAAAGCAATTGCTTTAGCTGGAAGCTTTGCTCAATTATTGCGCCAATCCAGTTTTGCGGTGTTCATTGCGGTTATCTGTACATATAGAGCAATATTAATAATGATGTGTTCCAAATGAAAGCAAAAAGATGCACAAATTCCTGGTCTGTTAATGAGCAGAATTAATATCGATACCAATGCGCAAACACTCACATGTGCACAATTTTCATCGGCTCACTGACCGTAACACGCAAAACAAGGAATGTAATTTGTAAATACGTGCAAACGTGTACAAAACCATATGCATGCATATACAATTATACACATATGCTATAAGATGAGTACACTTATACCTGACTCTGTCATAGACTTATTGTACAAATTTGATGCAACTGTCTGTTGGATCAAACATATAGTGTAGTTACGTGTCGTGAACAAAAAATCTCTCGTAACGAGCGTCTATATATAAAAAGTAAATTAAAGCTTTTCTCATTAGAAGTTTGCAGGGAGTATTTTGCTTAATTTGGAGAAATGAACTTTTAGCAATATACGCTCAACTTTTGCCTCTCGCTCATTTGTTAAGTAGTTCAGTTTGCGGTAGACTTGCCGGGTAAATGAAATTTTGGAGGCATTTGCTACTTTTGTAGACTCATGTCAAGATGTTATTTAAATATAGGATCTGAATCGTTCGCTATTAAAAAATTAAAAAGTCATAAGGCTGTATCATGTGCATGCGGTAAATGAAAAAGTGAAATATGTTCACGCACTTACTTACACCCATGTAAGATATAAAAAATCTCCAATTGTGTTAAAGTTTCTCATTATTATTTACATTGTTCAGCAAATTTTAAAAATGTTTGACTATTTCAGTGAAAAATAGATAATGTCGCTACAAATATGTATGTGGAAATGATTAAAACAAAGTTATTAGCACCTAAAAAGTTTTAAAGTTTGCTAGATAGGAGGTTGGCTGGTATAGGCAACCTTCTAACTTAATTACCCCATCGGATTTTAAGTGTTAATAACTTTTTTACTAGTTTCCACAAAGATTTAGTTGCAATCTTCTTGGTTGTTCTTTGTGTAGGTTAAATTTCAGAGTATCTCGCAAAACAATGTCAGTTCATCTTTAATGAAAAAATAATTAAGACAGACTTGATTAATTTGAATGTTTAATTTTTCCTAAATGGGTGTTAGTTTTGTGTGCTGCAAATTGTATTTTCTTTTTCATTTACCTTTGTATGAAATATGTATGAAATCTGAGTTTGCTTGCACGCGATGAACTCTTTGGTCAGTACTGTATACACATTGACAATAATGATTATTGACATTGCCATTCATATTCGTGTCAGTGTAATATGTATTCAATATGTATATTTAAATAATTAGAACCGATCGTTTCAGTATTATAAGTCTGTGCGGAAATGTGCGTACGTGTCGTGTGTGCGTGCGCGGACATTTGGACATTTCAGTCGATGATTTCTAGAAATCGCATCACAAGTTCCTCCTTTGTAAGCAACAGGCAAATGGAATAAACCATAATAATGACTCGCAATACATAATTCGCAACTTATTTATTTTCTAGTCAATTCAACCAATTACGCAATGACTATCACAATGTCATTTGAGCTGCAAACAATTGCACATTTATACGAGGTATATAGAGTCAAAAAAGTCTAACTGAACTTGAATTATTGGTATATAAAATACAAGATCTTGTGTAATAACGAATATTGTACAAAGGATTCAGTTACAAAATAGCTACAACAAAATTGATTATTCCCTTAATTTTATACATATCCATACTGATGTTCATTCACTTTATTAGTGGTTAACAACTTTACAAGGGAACAATGATAAGTCCAACTTGCAGGTATAACATGCAGAAAACTGAATAATGTACACGGTGGGAGTTTGCAGACTTTTAGATGTAAATAAGTGTAGCTTGAGTCTTTCATCTCTTTTCCAGTTGCTTGAATTTTGCCTCTGTCAATCAAAATGTTCCATTCATTTTAAATGGTTCATAGTAAATTTACAACACAGTGTTTTTTGACAATTGAATTAACCTAATCTCTTGGAGTATGCATCAAGTTTGTATGCTGCTTGTTCGAGTTTTAAAGCACTTGCTTCTACGACATCAATTTGGTCCAAATATGGCTGCAGGCTTTTATCTAGATGGAAGATTCATTACAGTGAATGGATAGTCAATACTTATTTATTTTTTATCTATCTAACTTTATAAATACTTACATTTCTCATTAAGTTCTTTCAATGCTCTGCTCACATTTGCTGCAATCTGCTTCATATCGGAATACTTGGTCGTAGTGATCTTGTTCATCTCTTCCAACATTTTGTAATCGTCCAAGGTAGCTGGATTTAAAATTGTACAATAAATACATTAATTTTTTAAACTCCTTGGCTGCATAGAAATGTAATGCCCATATATAATTAATTGTGGTTATAATTTACTAGTTATTTAACCCCTTGCTAATAAATTGCATGAGACGATGAGCCTTGTCTATACCTAAAATAAACCATTTGCCAAAATTGTCCAGAAGTTTTAATTTAATTTTGGTAAATAATTAAGCACACATACAATATTTTCATTGATTAATTTAATTCAAATACAAATAGTAATATTGTCCCAATGACAGCTTGCTTACCGGCAAGTTCCCCATCTAAATATTGAGCAGTTTTATCAAACATAATGCGGGACAGGTGATTTATATTTGTTTCATCATCGGTAAGCACGTCTTGAGTGGTTGAAGTCGCGTCCACAGATTTTGCAACTCGAGCTATAAAAATACGAAAACACGTTTATTTGCTTTAAAACTAACAAATATAAAATTAGCATTTTAATATGTTTACATTCGGTTGTTTCTGAAGCACTGCCAGTCCCAACCGTGTTCTCAGAAGCATTTATTGAAACAGATTGCTCCGCGACTGAAACAGACGACTCCGCCATTTTGTGAAGCACGAAATCAGGTGCGGTAGCGATAGCGGTTTAGAAGAGAGAATATCCGCTACTACTAAACCGCTCCGCTACCTGATAACCGCAACTGGGAGGGGATTGTTTCGCGTCTCGCTTCGATTAAAAACTCGGTGAGTTTGTTTGGATTATGATAGAATTTGACCGCTTTATTGATTGAACTTTGTTTCAGGATGCAGGAAACGGTGTTCGATAGTCGTTTGGTGGATGCAGTGTTGGATTTTAGATTTTAAAATGTGACGTTGACCCCAAGCAAATACACACACACCTAAAGTACACACCATGATGCTCAAGATTCTGGTGATCATCATGATAATGATGAGATCATCAGTAGTTGTGAAGTTAATGGCATCGAGATTGGGTACGTTAAGTTGCTATTGTCATGCATATAGATTTGGTATAAACTGAGTGCATGCATGACAACAAAAAATTGTTCTGATCTGATCTGTATTTATTTTTAAAATAATATTATGAGTGTATTAATTCTTGTTAGCTCTAGGAAATGACAATGAAATAGTATATTATAATATATTCCAACAGTATTTGTGAAATCTGTTTGTATTTATGTAATTTTTGTAAAGATAAAATTTGTAAAATTTACAAATTCTTTATATAGACAAAAAATAGGATTTTAAAAATGATACTGTATTAAAAATGGATGTTACTTCATGTAATATACTACTAATATATTGTTATAAACAATTAAATACATATTTTACAGGTATTATATCATACATAAACAATTTCCCAAACTTTCTTCTGCAGATCCTTCAGTGCAGTTCAGCACTGAAATAGCAGAAGTTGAGGAAACAGATGGAATGGTCAATTTCCTGGTCATCCGCAGCGGCAATCTGTCCTTCTGGACTGTGGTACGTTGCTACACTACCCAGTTGTCTGCATTTGCAGATGAAGATTTCATGGAAAGGCCACAATCTGAAGAATCCGAAATACTTTTCAGTCCAGGGGAAAAGGTATAACATAATTATTACATGCGCTGCTTAAATTTCAAACTTAATTAATAGTTCTGTATGTTATTGGTGAATTTATAGGAACAGACATGCTCAGTTGTGATTATTGACGACTTTCGGTTTGAGGGTGATGAAACGTTTATCCTCAATCTGGGATTGCCTGAACCATCTGAAGATAATCCTGTAAAATTAGGAGACAATTCTGCCATTCGTGTTAGAATCTCAGATGTAGAAGATGGTGGGTCTTATTTTATTACACCATGTAACTAACCAACGAATCCAACGAATCTAGTAATGAATATAATTATTATAAAACATTTTACAGCGCCAACTGTGCAATTGGAAATGGAATCTTACAGCATCAAAGTGCACTCTGAAACAGAAGACAAATTTTACGGGATGTTAAATGTTGTAAGAAGTGGAGATTTAAAGGTGACATCTTCTGTGAGGATTAACACTCGGGATGAGACGGCCAAAGCTGGAATTGATTATATTCCCAACAGTGAAATGCTTTATTTTAAACCAGGTATGTGCCATTATCAAAAGACAAACTGAAATATTAAAATATAACTTTTCATGTGGGGCCAATGGCGAGTGGTATACTCTCTAAGTACTTCATTCACACTTGGTTTCCAGGTGTTGCTGTGAAATTATTCCAAGTTGAAATTTTAAGAAGTGAAATAAAGACAGGACACACAACATTTTTGGTTTTCCTGGACAAAGCTTTAAATGCTACTTTAGGACTCCGGTCTTCAGCTAAAATTCTCATTTCGGATCATGATCAAGTTGAAAGCTCTCTTATTCTTCCTTCATCTCCTGTGGTAATGTGAAACACCATGATAATGCATATAAAACAATGCACTGATATATTTAAAACAATTATTTATATGTTAGGTTGTTTCTTTAATGTACTATGACGATGCAGTTATGGGATCAAAAATAAACCCATCACCCGGTTATCCATTGGTGTGCATTTCTGTAAGTTTCACTGTATTTTCTTCTATGCTTATTGTATTCAGAGGGATTTATATGGTATAAATTCTTGGTTACTTAACAGCCGTGCAACTTTAATCATCCAAAACACGAGTCATTGAAAGTATTTTGCAGAGATTTAGAAGATGTGGAGATCAGTTATATTTGGCAAGTGGCAGACAGTTCAAAAAGTATAGGAGAACATTTGCATTATGAGCAGATTACACTTGCAACACCTTTTACTACTGCTGACATGATGGTCCTGGATAGTGTTTACTTCAGAAGTAACTTTATAATTCGCTGCGTTGCTCAACCGTGGAAAGATACTGTCAAAGGTATCCCTTTGCCCAGTGAACCTGTCACAATAGATGCTCAGAAAGGTATTTTAATAAGTTTATTAACATATCTGCTGTGTTATAATTATATTAATATATTGACTATGTAAAAAATAGAAATCTGCCGCGCGGCTTCGTTCGAAGGACTTCAGGTTATGTTCCAATCTCAGGCATTTACAGCCACCTTGAATTACATAGATCCAAAGGTAATATTCCATACAATAATAATACAAAAGTTACTGTATTGTTTTGTATAATTGTTAGTATTGGATATAATAAATAAATTGCGCAAATTGTAATTTTTATAGGATTCACATCATCCGAATCGTGTTCACATTCACTTGGAAATTCCACATCAGGATGGAATGATACCTTTTATTTCCACATCACCTTTACCCAATCAAATGAATCTACTGTCTGATGCAGTAATAAGACGACAGCATCAATGCTCAAATATGTTTCCAGCCAGCTTTGTAAAAAACCAAACAGGATTTCTTACCGAATCCAGTACGTGTATCATTAACTAACCGGTTCATTTTGAAATCAAAGCAAGACTTATTTTAATTGCACCTACTACATTGGGTTTTAATTGACAGGATTGATTGCTCAACATCATGTGGTAACAAGACCACACCAGCTTGATGAAAGCATGAGAGGAGTGGAAACTGTGCTTTTGTATCAACACCTTGATCTTGATGGTTGCAAATGGCAGTTTGATGGCTGGTTTCAGATGAGTGAATTGGCAACATCATGCGGTGGAATCGTAAGTTCCGGCTCGCAAGTGAGGAAATTTGGGTTTAAGTTGCACATTGTTTATTTGGAAATACACCGTGGATTTTAAAGGGTGTATTTGTGTTGGAAATGACAGAGACGAGAGTCAGGGAAAACTTATGTGACCGTCAAAGTGCCGCTGTACGTGTCCTACATATCATCTATGGAACCTACCGGATGGAGAACAGTAGAACACAGGACTGAAATGGAAACTTCTTTTTATTATAATGGAATCCTGTGGAAAAATGCAATCCAAACTGAAAATGCCGGCGAGTCAAAACTTCAGATCAAGCGAGTGGCGACAAGAACAGATGGCCGTTTGCTTGTTGAATTTCAGACGAAGGCCAACTTCAGAGGTACATATACATGTATACCACGTGGAAGAACTACTATGAACATGTAAATGCAACAGTTAATTTTAATTATTGAAACTTTCAGGTTTGTACGTGATGGAACATGCAACATCGGATCGTAAAAGTCAACTGTTGTCACGCAATGCCTTAGTGACATTCAATTTATCATTGTTGTGGTCTGAGAACACTTTCGATGGACCGATTCAGCGTTGGAAAGCAATCAGTAGTCACAGTTTGAAGGATTATACTGGGAAGTATAATCTGGAACTGTTGCCATGTGTTGTTGGCCCGAAACAAGTTTACAGCAGCTTTATCAGAAATATCACATGCAGGATTTCCAGCATGCAAAGGTGTGTCTGAAAAGAAATAACAGGATGTCTAATGTCATGGAATTCCTGGGTTTCTTGGAAAAGTAATGTAGTTTGTAAATACTATATCCCTTAGTAATGGAATTTAATGTTAAATAGTCATGGGAATCCTGGAGTTTCATATTTTCAATACCTATGGTAGCCTACTCCAATTATACGTGTATTCAGGTACTATATAAGTTTCATTGTGCGCAGTCCAGCTTGTTTAATGATGTTTATATTTCAGGTTTACAGTGCCCATTGTATTCAAGCAAAATCCACAGCCTGTATCCGTTGTTTACTCACTGAACACCGTTTTCCAACTATTGAACAATGAACGTATATTCTTGGCAAATCCATTCGATGAGCCCAACAACCACTGGGACATGGACTTCAAAGGCGCGTTCACAAAAGGTTGAGTACTCATGACGGTGTAATGAATTGCAGACAGTTAATCGATACGAAAGTAAGCCTGCTGTTTGTTTGCATCAGGGGACAATGTGTACGGACGTGTGATGTGGCAAGCCGATCAGAATTTGGATGGCGCGTACAAATTAACAATTCAGCAGGTTTACATTTGCTCCGGCCAGAGTGGATACATCCCCACTTTTGACCCTACTGGAGAAATGTACAATGAAGGTTCTCACTTTGGATGTCTCGAAAACAACAGTAAACTGAAACATCGATTTTTGATATTGGTAACATAATTATTCATTTTTATATAAATATAATTAATATGTTGGTAATTATATGACTACCGTTTATACTAGGATCGATCAGACAGTGATGATGCAGTGGACAAGTTTCCAGTTCCCTTGAAAGCAAAGTTTGCAAGCGATGACCGCAACTTTACTGCCCTTGATGACGTACCTGGTGTTGATGGTTTCTCCTTTCAAGTGGATGCGCTTTACAGTGTAGGTGATTATGGTATGTTTATTCCTTTATTCAGTTTTAAATATATTGATGTACTGATTACAGGTTAGTGCTGGTCATCAATGGTACTTGCAAGTGTTATACACAATCGGGCCCTCGGTGCGCTACAAAAGGTCAACTCTGATGGAAGGGAAGTCTTCAAGTCGTAACGGCACAAATATGCACGTGTTAGTTCTTGCTCCTCAACAGTCAGGGAGGTCATCTCAGAAGGAGCAAGAAGATAAAGGGGGAAGCAGTTGGACACGGTTGATGACAGTCGTCACAACTTCCCTCGTAGTAGTATGCGTGGTGTTATTGGTTGCCGTTGTACTTTGCATGGTGGCGTGGAGACGCTGGAAGAGTCTGAAGAGGATCGAGATGAGATTACGGCTCAAAGAAGTGACAACTACCTCAACGAATCTTAATGACCCTTTTGGACAATCCTCCAGTGTGAACAGTGGTACCGTCCGTTTGAATAGTCAAGTGCGCGTGGACAACGCGGTGGTCAGAACCTTACCGGTAAAAATTCACAACAATTTAAGCGAAGGAACAGAGGTTTAATGTGAAGTGAAGTAACATCAGAATTCTCACATTTTTAGTGGTGCTTTACTGTTGTGTGTTTATATGTGTGTGTGTGGATATTATAATTGTATTTTGCATTTGTTCTGTTATACACAATGTTGCCAAATTTATTTTTAAATGTATACACTTTTGTTGTGTGAAGCATAAACTTCTTGTACAAATTTTCAAGTGTTTTATCTGTATATTTACCCCAAAAGCCGACATTTATTTGAACAAATTTCAGTTAATTTCCTGTGTATACGATTGCTTCTGTTACATATTTTATCCCACGACTGTCTAAATTTTACAATAATTGGCAGTTTATTTTTAAAGTGAATCAAAATTGTTGATTTCCAATTCATTTCCTTTATTTTTGTTAGTTAGACTTGTTAGACGGACCGAAAAGGAAATTACAATATAGCTAAATTTTTGAATACGTATCAAAAATTATGCGGATCGGTGATGTGCTGAAGATCGGTAATCCGGTTGTTCGCGCTTCGTTCTATTTAGTTCGCCACACGGCGGGTAGATGGCGCTGACGGTGTTGCGCAATGATATGATGAGAGAGCGTCCAGTCGCGATTGGCGCAGTTGAATTGCGGTCGTTTCCGTTGTCGTCACGCGCTTCATCGCCGCGTAGAATGCGATGATGCGATGTTTGCCGGAGTTTAGTCGTCACCACGACGGCATTACGGCAGTTTGTGGCCCGGTTAACTAACATCTACTATTAACTACACGGTACGTAACGATTACATGCAATTTTAGCGAGAAATTTAATATTTTTGAACGCTACGTCGCGATGCTGAAACTAGGCCTAAAAAGAACGTATTTTCAAGCGGGCTAGAATATTTTAGGCCTAAAACTCGCTTATCAAAATCTGTTGAGATGTCCATCTGCGTGTGTAATTAATCGATTTGCTGCGACGCATTCGTATTTCTTTAGAGTTCTGTGCGTGTTTCTCGGGTTTGGTTTGTGAGTACTATCGGTTCCTGGAAGAAAATGACAATAATTTCAGTCTACTCCCAAACGGCCTAGAATCGACGTTAGATGTTTTTCGATTGGCGTTTTGCTCAATAACATTATGCCGATTGTGTTTGGCGCTACGAAAAAAGCAAAAGAAAACCCTGACTGACTGACATAAATAATAACCAAATTGTAAATAGTTAATATTGACAACAATGAAAAACATGACAAATGTCACTGTGGTCTGTCATCAGGAAAATATGGTCATGCTCAACATTAATTTCCTGCAAATTCAGTATGATTTCCTGTTCAATTAAATAATATTCGTAAATTTATTTATTGAAATAAATGCAGAATTACCTAGTTAGACAAATTAAATGGCACTTTTTTATTGCGTAATTGGTGTGTAGATTGTTATTTTGAAACTTAGTTTTATTACAATAACTACAAATTTACTAAGTAATAAATTGAAAATCGTTCAAATCACCATTTGTTCATTATAAACTTTCTGGATAGAAGTGTATAAAAAATGTTAAAAGCAAATGAAGTGAGAACTGAATAAATTTAAATTGTGCTAAATTCCCAGGGAAATTTTTGTTGCTTTACTTTCACAGTTTTCTTTGCAAGTCTTCTTTAATTAAATTGAATTGGTCCCATTTTAGTAGTATCCAGTTTCATTATAGTAGTTTAAAGACTAAAAACTGGGGAAATTCTTGTTTAAAAACCAGTTTGAAATTATAAAAATATACTTTTTGACATTTTAGAAGCTTATCATTTCGGTTTTATAAATTTGAAACATTTATTGCTATATCATAGACTACAATGTAGAGTGAAAAATGTTATTTTTAGTGTTGCCCAGATGTGATTTAATTTGAATGTAGGCTGCGATGCTTCAGTGATTTGAGGATTTCTTTGTAATATTTTACTACTTGTACTTGATATCTGGGTTGGGGAAGAAATGTGATGAATTCTTGGCAACAAGTGGAACAAAAAAAGGGAATTTTGACGGATATTTGATGACGTCTGTGTGGTAGTATGCAACATAAAAATAACAGAAAAATAGCACTTGTTTTACAAGGCATGTAGCCTTGGGTGCATACGTATAATCCTGCCCACTGTTTTCTCCATTATCGTTATTTTTGTTTTGCTTGTGTACTGCATTTCACACGCTTGTAATAACGATTGTAATTCACCCCTTTGTCCTTGTCTTTTTATTGTGTTTTTTATTTCTTTTTCCATTATGGAAACCAACCCACATCCGTTGTTCAGTGATTTAAAATTTAATTCGCAGATTTGAAAAGTATGCATTTATTATAGTATAAGGGTACCCTGTGGTCTTTGAGCCAATGATTGAGGGCTCCAAAACTTGACCCCCCCTTTCCTGTATACATGAGTGAGTCATTCACCAAATATTCGAGGGGTGCAAATAAAAGAACAACACCCTTCTTTCTGGTTTCCCTTTCACTAATATTTCCCCCCTCCTTTTCTTATTTCCATTTTTTTTGTTTGCAGCAACACAAGTTGTAAATTTTATTTTTGGCTAACATCTGCACTTACTATAAATGTAAATCACATATGTAGAAGTGTAATGTGAAACCGTGTTGGAAATGCAGTAATCTGAAAACATCGACCACTGATCCACACTAATTTAATTAATCATTGGACTAATTTTTTTAAATATTAAGATACATACCAGATTAAATTTCAAATTAAATGTCATCCTGTGGACATGTGGTGTATAATTACAGTGTGAGTTTATAAATAGTATATAACTGTGTTTTATTGGCCGCTAGGTGGCGTTGCAACGTGGAATTGTAAATGGTGAGTCAGGGAATTTAGCAATTATTTGGTGAGATATTTCAGAAAGATTATAGATAGTTAAATTGTTATCAAAAAAAGATAAAAATGTAGTCTTAGCAGGTGGAAAAGTTTAAATGAAATGCAGAAATAAGTTTGCAGTTGCAGAATTTCCTGGAAAAGTAGTTAACATTTAAAAAAAGGGAAAGTGAAAATAGGAAATGTAATGTAATTTTTGTTTTATTTATGGAAATTTAAGTTTTTTGAATGTGTTAATTTAAAAAGGTTGCTGCATGAAATCTGCAGGTGCAGAAAGAAATGTTATGTGCAACATGTTTTGAAAAGTAATGTTGTAAAGTTTTATATTTGCTGACTGGTACTATAATATAGTTGCCATGTGAAAATGCTATTAAAACCACTGTTCATGTTGATGTGAAAGAAATAATTTCAAGGCAACAAATTCCTATTTGTGATTTTTATTTTGCCAAGTAACTAGTTTTTGTTCTATGTATAGTATGAGCGGTCAACTTACACAGGTTTCTTTGAATTGTTTACTCCTTATATACAATAATAACAATGGCAAGAAAAGGTGTATGACAAAGCAAGCAATGTGATGTCATAGTTTTTGAAGTTTGCTTGGATTGGTTTTGTTTGGTATAAAAGCCTGGACCATATTGCACTGTGTGATGGCCAGCATTTCATTTCCGCAAATAGATGGAAAGGAAATTGGAAAAACTGAAATGTTTAGTATAGACAGAAGGGACAGATACAATTGAATATTTGAAAATATAGTAAATAAATACATATTATTAATACAAAATAAAAATTCAATTCTACAATGTTTAAAACAATGTAGATTCATGTATACATTTATACATGTTCGTGATTGGATGCAGCTGTTTATAAAATTATTAAATAGGATTTTAATCGGATCCAGTAATTGGCCATGCTTTGCATCAGTTATTGGCAAACTGGTTTTCATAATGTTAACATTTTCATTTCACTTGTTTTTGTTTTTCTCTTGGAAAATAAAATAATAACATGCCTAATTAATACTAGTCCACTTTAAAATAATAAAGGAGATCAGAAGGAAATTAATAAATGCGATTTTAATTATTGATTATACTGTATAAATATATAGACAATACTTTAATTGTTTTGTTTTTTAATATATTATTAAACTTAATTATCTTAGTCAGTATCCAATATATCTTAAAGTGGACAATAACTAGCAATTGCTTACTGTATTATAGGATTTTTGCTGAGATAATTAAAATATAAATATAGGTAGGTAGGGACATGAAAGAAAATTGCAGATTTGATTATGTAGGGAAGGTATTTGTGTTTTCAAATCGCTTTTTTGAATTTTGGGCCATTAACACGTGTTTCAGATTGTTATTTTTCCTCTTTTTTTTTATGCTGGGATTGAATGAGGGGGACAAAATTCAATATGGATACTACTGTTCGTTGTATACATACAGTATATGAATAGAAAAAAGTTCTTGGAGAAGGTTCCTTTCAAAGAATAAAATTCAATTTTTTAAAGGGGAATTTTCAGGAAGTAGGCTTAGTGGAAATGCTCATAATACTCATAAGGTACACGGATACAGTTTGTTGATTTTGTTTGGGTCAAACTTGGAACGTGACCGGAATAAAGAAATACTTTTATTTTACCTTCCTTGTTTGTTAGAAACTCGATATTAATTTCCTGTCACCATATAATTCACGTCGCAATTTAAATAAAAAAATGACAAAATTAAATTCTTAGAACCTTTGCCTATAAAAATAATCTAGCTGAATATCCGGTTAGGTACGTTTGTTTGTACAGTAAATTGCTATTGTATATTGTTTGGCACGATTATAATTGAATTACCTACTTTATAAATTCTTGAAATTGTGATTCTTTGATACCTTTAATACCTAATTTTAATATTGCAACAGCAGCTATTTATAAATCCTTTTGTGTGTGTAACTGTTACATATGAATAATTGAGTTGCATTGCAAGTAAATTGTTATCTGAATGATTACTTGTATGGGAGAATTATGTCACATTTCCTGTTCTAATTTAAAGCAAATAAATATTATTTAACTGTTAGGCCTATAATGTTTTTTAATGTTATTTTAAAATTTTGATGAACAAACTTTTTTGATTCTGTAGTTTTTCATGTTTCTGTTTGACTACATTTATTGTACACAATATTTGTAGTAATTGTACAGGTAATTTTTGTAAAAGACTTATCAGAATATCTATACAAATTTATAAACCAGTTTTTAAATATTTTATATGCATTCATTTCTATCTTATTCTTTGGATGTGTGGTTTATATTGAAAACCGGTTTGGCCAAATCTGTCTTTTAATATACTGGAAATTTTAAATATAACAGGTGTAATAAATTGTTGCATTCATTATAGTTGATAATTCCTGGAATTAATTCCTTTTTTGAATTAGATGACCTCTTTATTTTAAATACTACTTTTTAATGGGATTTAATTTTGTTTGAGAATTGTGGAAGAATAAGACTAAATAAAATATTGGAAATTTTGTCTTTGGTGTTGACCTGGATATTATTAATGATCATTTCTGTATCTGTCATTATCATTGAGCACGTGATTTAGCATTGTGAAGGAGTTGTGACACAATGAGGAAACCGCATTGACATAATACCACCAGTGCACAAGGACATGGAAAAGAATGACACAATGGTGAATACAGATTTAATGACTTTTGGGAGGACATGGAAATCATTAATCTGTGCTATTAGGCCTAATTGGTCTGCACTGTCATTATTTTCGCATATGGTAATAAATTTGGCTTTCGTATTTGCAATGGAAATACAACTTGGCATGAAAGCACAATTTTCACCTAATTAGTGCATAGATTTAAATAGGCCTACTGTTTTTTTTTTACTGAATTAATTAATATACAAAATGAGGTCATTAACCGTAAGTGCACTTAGGACTAAGGGGCAAGGTCAGTAAGTGATTGAATATAAATATTAAGATGTTTGTCCGCACCAATCATCATTTATGTGACGGTGATGACGTCACGGTGACCGACTAGTGACGTCATACGCGGGTGTGGAATTGGAATCACGAGTATGTTTGATAAGCAATGTTATGTCATTTTCATATGTTTAGGATTTAATGCAAAAAGACTTGTTTTAATGTATTATATAGTTATTCCTTTATAGGGAGCGTTAATTAATTATGTTAGTAATTAATCGGCTGGGAATTAAACTTTTAAAACCAGATTTGAAGTAGATAATGATTAAATAAATCAGCTGTAGTGGAATATATGAATCTTATTTACTGTAGTATTTGAAATAAGGAAGTTGTAATGGGAAAAATTCAGAATAGGAATTTATGCGCATTAAATGAGAGTTTTATTGATATTTTAAATTGGTGATTAATAATTTAGGTGGTTAGACGTGTGTGTGTGTCATGGATTTAAAGTTCAGTGTGACATTTTGCAAGTGAATAATGGTGCTATACTTTGGTGTTGGAGGTCAAATGGTCACAGGAAGATGAATCATTAAATTGCAGCAGATGACCTTCAACACTAATTGTACACATGATGGCAATGGCCATTGGTAATTTTAAAATAATAGTTGAATTAAACATAGTTTGCCTAATTTATATAATTTATTAAAATGGAATACATAATAATGGGGAGTGACAGGAATAAATGCGCAGCTTGCAGCGCCACCTACCTACCTGTTTTACTATTCCAATAATGTCAAAGTCATCAAGTAATGAATAAGGACGATGTTTTTATATTATACATGTTAATAGGATGTAAGCCATTCGAATTGGATTTAATGTGACAGTGAAGGGGATTATGTATTAAATACAGCTTACTTTTTTCTTCGTGGGAAATCTTATTTACTTAATTAGATTTTGTTTTAAAGGGAATATAAGATTAAAGGGTTAGTAAATGTGAGAAGGAAATGATAATAAAAGTGATATTGGGAAATGGTCCTAATTTATTATCCTGATAATTATCTTAATTACAAAAAGGGGCACTTGACTGATGTTGTCTAAATTTATAGACATTAAATGCTATATTTAATTTCACATTCAGGAAGTTGTTATTAATTATAAGTAATTGTTATTAGGCATACTGATATGTAATGGACCAAATCAAAGTTGTTCAGTATTTAATAATTTGGAGAAAGTAAAGTGTTGAGAAATGTGTACGTATGTAAGTGGTCAGGGATATTGATTGACAAGTTAAGGAAAAGTAGGACAATTAATATAGTTAAATAATGTCAAGTTTGAGTGAAATTATACTGTGCAAAAGTGTAACAGTAAAATAGTTTTGTAGCATGTGCATGTAACAGAATGAATGGGAAATATTGAGTTGACAAAATTGGCCACCAGGAGGGCGCCACTAACATTTTATTTCTATGTATATATTCATTTTTTATTTTGTTCATTCTATAATTAACAATTAACAGTTGTAATAAATTATCAGATGGGAGGCAACATATAAAATGCTTCATATTTCCAATGTTAGATGGCGCTTCAAAAAGTGCTGTTGATTAACAGTGACATTTTTCCCATGTTGCAATGAGTCAGTGCACTCTTGACCGAGGAAGAAAGACAGTTGTGTGTTATTTACAGAGTGTTTGGGGCCAGCTGCTTTGTGACGACAGATGTGTGACAAGATAATCTGTTACCTATTTAGGTGAAATATATAGGACATTTAAAAAATAACTTTCTGATTGGTCCTAGACTAAATCTACGTTATGCAATTTATTTCCTAAGACTTCTGTTGACAAATAGATGAACTAAACCTAATTAGCTAGAGACTTTACCATAAATATCGATTTGGTTTTGGGTGTGGGATGATAGAAATTTTTGTTGGGTGTGTCATGGTCGTATAGTGGCATTGGAAATTAGGAATTCTAATTGATATTGGTGTATTATTGTTATGTAATAATATAGTATAAGGAGAATTTGGGGGATTTAGAGCGTCTTTTGTGGGTTTTTTTGATGGAGATTGGAGAGGACAAAAGGAGGAAATGACATTTTTCTTCCACCTTTCTTTTATTTATTCCGCTTTCGATCTTTTCTTTGATGTTTTTCTTTTTTCTGGGCAACAGAATACGGTCGTTGAACTGGAGTCACGTGATTGAACGCTGTATAATTTATTCGGCTACGTGAAAGTGGTGAAAGTGCCCTAAATTTGTAGTTAATTTTGAAAATGGCGCCGTGTGCGAAAAAATGGGAGGATTATTTATGAAACAAGATGGCGGACATGACGATTAATTTTCGCCTACGCAGACCAAACACAGTATCCGGTTCCTTTTTTATAAAGTGTATATATAATCTCCATATTTTCCTCGTTATTATTCCAAGAAGTGCTTTCTTATTTAAATGTTATTGCATAAACTCGGACAACAAAACTTAATAATGCCACCATTTTGCAGAATATTAAAACCTCATTTTAGACATTTAAAATTCCGCAGTACTATGCAGAATTATATAAAATATATTTCTGAAATGTTTGCCAGAATCAATTATGCGCAAATTTTGTTATGATGAGGAAAATGTCGCATTTGGCGGCCAGGTGGCGCTGCGCATTTTATCGATCCGCTGCTGTTTAACACTTGTCATGTGTTTGTATTAATAATTTAAAAAATGTGCGAAAAGAGTAAATACGGCACAGGGATGTGTGGAATGCCTGTGAAGGATGACTTCCGGTTCCGGTCTATGCAATTGAACTTGAAGTTCCGGTTTTTCTAGTTCTCTTATTATTTGTATAACTTTTTTTATTAAAACGAGTTGAACGAACCAGACAGTTAGGATAAAATGGCACCGTTCATGCAATGTAACGGTATATTACAGTGTTGAATTGTTTAACACTGTAAACGGAAATTATTTTTGAAATATTTTTTTGAAATACTACATGGAAAGATTCGTTTAGATGTGAAGCTTGTTTACATTTTATTGTGTAGAGGAAAACATATTTGGCATTTGTTTTTTTATCGTTATGGGTATTGTTATGTAATGGATGGGGGAAAAAAGAGATGCATTTTGGGATTGGATTTGTCGGCACGTGGCAAATGAAACGAAACACTTGTTTGCCAAAATTGTCTGAGTTCCCATCGCCGAACGCCATCTTGTCACGTGACGTTTAATGTGTCACTGAACAGACTGAAACGATCGGAGTTTTATTTTCGTGTTCAGACTTCAGAGGTCGAGTCGTCCTGACCCTGAAAACAGAAACAGACGTCCCTGGAAACAAAACGAG
>JAQFZQ010000227.1:0-41582 GCA_034696005.1 Glomeris marginata | reverse complement strand
TGCTCAATGTCCAACTTCGAAGTTACATCCCGTTGCATATGAATTTCTTTCTCTGTTAACACTGGCTTCTTTCCTTTAGACACAATGGAGACTGTGCGCACAGGTTGTGGCTCAAGCACTTCAATTTCCACAGTATCTTCTGGTATCTGCTCGGTAGGGCCTTTCCGGAAGGGTCCCTTAGGTGGTACTTTCTCAACAAATCTAATTGCTGAAGTTGTCCGCCTTGTTGCCAAGTCAGTGACATCTTCAGTGTCAGTAGTTACCCTGCGAGCCAACATCTGATCCACTTGAGTGCGTTGATCAACTTGAAGCAATGATGTATCCTGTTGACTGAACACTTGATGCCGACTTTGCATAACCGACATGAGAGTAGTGGATTGCAAGGCACGTTGAATTCTCTGCCGTGCTGCTGCTAACTGAACTTCCGAATACCGATGTGGCATCAAGGTCATCTCCTCCTCAGTCGGTATATAGAAGTTAATCGTCTCTTCGGGATGCTGCGGTGTTGATTTTGGTGCTCTCTGGCCTTCAGGAACATCTACACAATCAATTTATTGCATTTCCAATATTAATTCCAATAAGTTAGTTGGAGTTTATTGTAGATGCACATCTGTTACTACTGAGTGGCAAATTCGTGGAATGGCCAAATGGCAAAAATTTTGGTCAGGCAATTTTGGAAAGGTCTCATTTGTTTGCTCTTATGATCCTATTAACTTAAAACAGGTATGGCTAATTCTATGGAAATTATTTTTCTGCTCTACAAGTTGCAGAATAGAAATGTGTAGCTCTGGTTACAAAAGCTAAAGACCTATGCATGCAGGAAATTATCAACTATATTGCATATTTACGAAAAACAGTATTAACTTATTATACACAAGTCTCTCTTACAGAAACACAAGTAAATCTGAAAGCAACAAACCTTGGACATAGAGGTAAGCTCTAGATACTTGTGATCCCAAGCTGTTAGTGGCAATGCACTCGTACTCGCCGCTGTCATCTTTCGTCACTTCTTGGATGTGAAGTGTGGCCTTGTTTTTCTTATACCTGATCTGGTAGTTGAGACTTGGTTTGATTTGACGGCTGTTCACATACCAAGTGATCTCTGGCTTCGGGTAACCAGAAACATAACAAACAAATGTAACAGATTTTCCTTCCTTCACGAGCACATTTTGCAGTGTCACTTCAAATGTGGGTGGATGTGGCACTTCGATAACATCTGCAATAAAAGTGACAGCAAAATCTTAGTATCAATTACCTTACAAACAAAGATAGGGTAACTACCATGCCAATGAAGTTAGTATCACAATACAAAACAACATTTGAACGTCTCTCGTAATGTTATAACAAGGTCATGGATAACATACCTGGAATATACAACGTAATGACACTCGCGTCATGCAAGCTCTGCAACCGTGCAATCAGAAAGCTAAACAGATAACATGTAGTTAAGGGCGTGCCATGTTATTGATAAATGGGCGTGTTAATGTTAAAAACACACACTAGTGCAACACTGATAAAATTAATAACTATAGCAAAGTATTTTTTTACCTTCTGGTCTACTTAGAGGTCGGTCTGGTTCAACAGTTGGGTAGATGGTGATTGGGCTTTCACCTGAAATGGCCAGGTATGTTTATATTAGTCATCACTCTAGCCAATTTTATTTCCAAGATACATTATATACATAACTCATCAAACAATCAATCAATCAATATATAAGGCACTACGCATCAAATTGACACTGTGACATAGCTAACCAATATGCGTTACAAGTGAATTAAAGTGTTGTATTGAGTTGGAGTGAGGTGAAGTGCATAATTTGAATGTTGTGCTGAAGAAGTGAGGGAAAACACGTGAAAGTTGTGATTTTATTTCACACATTGGAACACACCAAACAAGAGAGAATAAAAGCATAAAACGATAAAAAGAGAAGGAAAATATTTGCCTCAGAGCGCAGAAATGAGAGTAAGCCAGACTGCAAATGAAGTGTAGCTGAGAAACTTGACAGAAATCACTCTTCGGGATGAAGAACCTTTCAAGTTCCTGAGAATAATGTTAGTGAAATGCTGGAAATATCGTATTTCATCAACAGGCATTTTATAATCACTACCCACATAATATTACTATGAACAAAACAAGATAGCAAATCTTAGCAATTCTCTCGTAAAATTGTATATTTTGATATGAATATTGCACATTCCCAGCAATTTAGTTAATAAAACTTAGTGTAAACTGCCTCAAAGGTTGAAGGATTCTGGATTTAGAAATGAGGCGGATTATTCAGTCAGGTATAGAATAAGAGAAGGGGCATTCCGAAAATCAACTATTTCGTGAAAAAAGTCACGAAACTTGACATGGTTAATTAAAAAATTAGAAAATATGGCAAGTCTTATCGAAAAAAGTTATCAGCAAATTTACTAACCATCATCTTCTATTATAGATAAAGTGGCAGTAGTAGTGTCAACTCCATGGCAATTGCGTGCTTCGCACATATATTCCCCTGCATCATCAGAGTAAACATCTCCAATGACCAGGGTACACTTGCCAGTGGTTTCTTCAAATATGGGTTTGAAGTCTCCTCCGGGTTTTATCGCTTTGCCCTGTCTGAACCAATTGATGGTTGGCACTGGATCCCCTGTTACAATGCACTCGAACCTGTCAAATATCAAATCATTCATAATGTGTCCCTATGAGAGCTACACTAGATTAGACATCAAAGTATAACGACCTGGTGCTTTCATCCACTTCAGCCTCTAAGTTGGACAGTTTAGAAGTAAACTTTGGTGCAGATTCTTTCTTAGTAACTTCCGATGGAGTGTCCCCTTCTGCAGAGTCATCCAATGCGTCTGCTTCAGAGCCACTGGCCAAAGTGTCACCTTCCACGGCAGTGGAGCCATCAGTGGCATTCACACTTATAGATGCAATTTCACTGTCTGGGATGTATTCGTAAGCTGAAAAATATGGAAAATGCGGCAGTGAAGCTTGATTGCTGTTAACTTACCTGCATATACCATCTTGAAAGTACATGTCAGAGTACTCAGTGGATTTAATAAAACTAATTCCCAATTAAAAACTATGCTAGGTACAAGAATTTCCATCCAATTATAACTAAATTGACTCAAATTTGGAACTGGAAAAAGCAATGTTCGAATAAATATGAACAAAATTTACAACTACCCTTGCAATGAAACAAATCAAAAGGTCCTACTAAGTAAAGACTGTAAAAACCCTTATAAATGTATAGGTACGTAATAAATTCAAGAGACAGGTTTAGGGTTATGCATATAGTATCAGTTTTGATTAATCCGAGACAAATACATGTTCACGTTTTGTCATGCGGCAAGCATGGTGCTCAACTGCTAACAGAGGTTTGCAGTCATGCTCCGACAGACCTGCACGTACTTCACTGATGGTTACACCGACAGACCATGCTTAGCATTACCGTCCACAGTAAGAATGCCTTGAGTAACCGCTTCTCCTGAACTGCTCACAGCCTCACACAGGTATTCACCTGCATCTTCTGGAAATGCTTCCCCTATGTACAACTCACAATGCCCGGTGTCCGACATCTTAATATGCACATCTTTGTTCTCTCTTATTTCCAGACCATTGTGGTACCACGTAACCTTTGGCATCGGTCTACCTTCAACCTGCATTAAGATTTCTTCCATGCATATCACTGCATTTAAGCTACAAACACATATGGATAATTTCTTACTTACATCACATGTGAATCGCACTTCTTCACCATCCATCACCGTCAACGGGCTCAGTTGGAATGTAAATTTCGGGGGAACTTGTTCCTCTTGACTAGCTATAGAATTCCCAATATAAAACACTCATTAAATTTCACCTTAACAAACATTGTTGCACTTTGTTTGGGTTTAAGTTATCACTTTTCTTACGTTCAACGCTAAGAAGTGCCTTCGTAACGCAGCTTCCTACACTGTTCTCCGCCTTGCAGCAATATTCTCCAGCATCTTCTTCGAACGCTTCCATTATAATTAATTTCGACTTATTCTTTTCAGATATTATCTGGAAGTCTCGAGACTTCTTCACGATCTTGTCATCGTGGTACCACCGAAAGTTGGCCTCCGGTTCGGCAGCCACTTCAACTGTTAATGTTACAACAACACCCGAAGGTACATTCTGTGGCTCCAAGGGCACGAGGAAACTTGGAGCTTTGATTTGCTTTTCAGGAGGAACCTCCTTAACTTTTGGCGGTACTGAAAATGCAAATTAAAGCCTATGTTCAGAGCGAAAAGTAACAATGTAATGCATTAGGTATATATTAATACTATGAACAACCTGTGACAGTAACGTTGGATTTGGAGATTGCCTTGCCAGCAGAGTTAACAGCACATGCTTCGTATCGACCAGCATCTTCCTTCAGTACCTCGGTTATAGTCAGATACCAATTATTATTCTCGTTCTTCATCTGAAAAACCTTTGTTGGCTTCATGCGTTTTCCTTCAAAAAACCTGCAGTGAACGAAGGGGTAAATCACATTACCAAAACATTATATGTCAATAAAGGGTTTACTGCGAAGTTTCTCATGGTCTTGCCTTAATCACTATAATACAATATTAAAACTTCCTGGCTTCAATAAGTATAAAATTGGCAATACATTACCATCGGACTTCAGGTGCAGGTGTGCCTTTAACTTGTACGCAAAACTCAAGACGTTTCCCAAGTTGCACTGAAACATCCTTCAGACCAGTCACAAAGACAGGTGCAACCGTTGCCACAGGCTTCGGCACTGATGGTGCTGGTTCGCCTAAAACCGATTCAAACAAATGTACAGTATTATAGCTGCCAGGAGGTAATTTTATGTAAATTTATGTAAATCAATCTATTTAAACGTACCAGTAACAGTGAGAGGAGCAGATGTCTCGTCCTTGCCGAATAGATTAGCAGCGACACAGCGATACAGCCCTTGGTCGTCAGGGAAAACTTCGCTGATGACTAGAGTAGCTTTACCCTTCTTGATGTCGTATTCACACTTGAAGTCCCTGGACGATTTTACCTCCTGCGAGTCCTTGAACCATCTTATTTGCGGAGGAGGGTTACCTCTGACAACGCATAGAAATGTCGCTTTTTCTCCATCGCGCACTCTGCGCGGCTCGAGGAGAGTCACGAATTTCGGAGCAGTTCCGGTGCCAGTTCCCGGTACCCCTTTGGCTGAAACACAAAATACACATCCTTTCACACTCCAGAAAACACGAAAGGATCGAAACTTTTTAAGGCGAAAATCTAGCAAACGTGTCGTTGTACATAAATTAGCTCCAGATCCTTCTTACATTTGCCGCTCCCTTTACACACGCCAGCAGGAAGTTCCTTCGGTTCAAAAATCGCAAGTGTAGGTACCAAAATTAGCAACTGGGAAAAGTGAACGAACCTTAACATGCAGCTAAAACAAGAGTACATACTATCGTTTTTCTACTGTTTGTTATTTATATACTAGAAAAAGTTTTTCATCCTGTTATTATTCCTGACTATACTATCAATGAAACCGTACAACTTGTTATAAAGCGCACTGAATGTCAACATTTCCTCATATCTTCTTATTAAAGCTTTCTTGGCAATAAACACGTTTCATTTCACTCGATCCTTTGGATAGTCGTCCATTACAAATATTACAACCTAGTCATTGCAACATATGCAGATTGCATTGGGAAGGATTGGCACAATTGGTGACCAAACAACTCATCAAACTTGTGGATTTACACACAAATTAAAAAAGTAGTTCCACCGACTTGTTAGTTTTTTAAGCATGTGCTAGTATAACACCTTACTTGATGAAACTCAATTTAAGTGCAAATATTAGACTAATAATCACTGTGTAATATTAATATTAAACTGAAAATGTGTTCCAGAACTCGTTTCGAAATTTAATATACATACACCCCACAAATGCATATTCGAAATGCTTGAATTTTAACTTCACAGCTTCAATAAAAGTACATGTGTAACATGTATGTATATAGACTTGCCTATACAGGCTAAAACAGGTAAAACTAGTTTTGAAAAACAAATGTCAATTATCATGAAAGTGCAACTTGGTAACCACCAATTTACTGATCAACAGTCAAATGTTACTATCTAGCCAAGTGACTCAATAAACTAATTTATTCCTAAGGTAAAAAACAGGTCATGTCCTACAAATGCACAGAATATTCAAAAAATAGTCCACACCCTTATTAATAATTGTCACAGAAAGTTTCTTACTTTGCGTATACAACTGTATACAGTATGCATTATAATGCATTATGAAATAAATTTATTACACCAAAATTACTCTTAATTATTAAATGAGTACATGTAGTATAATTGTTTATTAAATGCAACCTTTTCTTTGTAATATAGATTTTACATTATTTATATTTAACTGAATTATGTACGGTATATAATAATATTATTAATAATAAAGGTAAAGAAATGTCGAAATTAATGTCCATTAATTATATATGAGGTGATATTCAGGGATTTGGATATAATATTAAAAATGAACTCCTACAAGTAAATTTAACACAGGTAAGTTTTGGAGTGCAGTAAGTTACAAGCTTAAAAAACTGAGTGGGCAAACGCCTAGTAAGGGTGTAATATTACACCCTTGGCACAAGCCAATAAGAGTGGAGCGCACGCAGTATGAGTGGTGTGCTATTGGTGGACAAGAACGTGCAGATGACCATTTTTGGGCAAGACTCGAAATTGTGGGAACTTCTCTTACGCAACACACATTCACAAGCAACCAAGTCTGGCTGCCAAAGCTGAAGACAGCGAAAGATTGCCTCGACCTCACCGGCTCATCTTTGTCTACTGAAGCCCTCCAACGTATTCACCTCCATCAAAATGTTCAAAATTATTTCACCACGGACATTTGTTGTATGGAAAGCAATTCGCTCCTTCCTATCTTCTAAAAAGAAGCTTCGCCGCAAGGTCTGGAAAAGGTTCCCCTAAAAGCTAGCTTCTGATGACACAGTGCCACCGAATTCATCATAAGGACACCATGTGGTATGTCCCTTCACAATATATCTAACACAACTTAGAGCCTCTACAAATTAATATTGACATTATTAATATACCTAGCTTAATTAATTCAATTGCTTGTGCCATTTCCAACTATGTCCCAAAAGCACACTTTCATAAAGTTCACATATTTACAATTAATTTAAGTTTAAATATGAATCTGTAAAGGCTCTTCAAATCAGTACTTGTAAGAAATGTTTGTTCTTAAAATATATAATAACGTTAAATTGTTTTTACCAGATACGGTGAGCTTCGTGGTGCACGTGGCACCACCGGCATCGTTGACGGCCTTGCAGGAATACATGCCACCATCATCGGGGAAGACTTCGACGATCTCCAATCGAGCCACTCCATCCTTGAAAGTGATCTTGAAGTCCTTGGAAGGTCTGATCTCCTCGTCGTTGACGAACCAAGTTAGTTTGGGTTCAGGGAATCCGCTGATGTGGCACTCGAACACAGCTCTTTCGCCGTCAAACACCTCAAGAGGAGCCGGCTCTTTGGTGAACTTCGGAGCCGTTTGAGGTCGTTTCGGAACTCCTTCAACAGAGGACACATCCTTTTTGGGAACCACCAAAGGTTCCTCCACTTTGGACCCTCCTGGTTTTGGTCTCCGCGGTCCACGTCCTGGTAATTTAGGGTTTTCTACAAAAGACCATCATTATAGAGTAAGCTAATGTCGTTACTTTGTGTCACTAACTTATTTCACAGTAAGGCCACACAATTTGCCATTCCCTAAGTCATCAGACATTGGTCACTTAAGTGACTGGTATGCACTATTAAGTAAATAATTGTTATCATCGTTTCAATTTGGGTTTTCACAAGATATCTACTTCATAATTTACCATTTCATATTATTGATATTATCTAATAAGTTATTTTAAATAAGTGACAAAGTGTTCTATGTGGTCCATGAACATTTGACAAGCATGTGTATGTATGTTCTTAGTCGTTCTTAGTGGTAAAGAACATAGGAAGATAACAAATGGAAATGTGTTTCATGTTTTTTGTGTTGTTTTTCGTTTCTAGGACATTGTGTAGAAGTTAGTCACGAGCAAAAAGTGGACATCAGGTGTAACTGGAGCAAGCGACCTGGTGGATATGACCAAAATTGGTCACAGACCGAGCAGTGCCAAATAAACCTGCTTCAACATAGCCACTGGAATTTTCCCAAAGAGTTTCACACGGTCACTGAGTGATCATTTCTAAAAATCTAAACTTTTAGCCACTGCCCGAATTTGGGATTGGGATGCATGTGACTTTGTGTCAACCTTGTCCTATACAGTGTACACCCGGATAGTAATCTGGCAAATTGCGTTTAGTCTCGTATCTGCACAAATAACCTATCTATGTATAGAGACAGTGAATACTGTTTGTAAGTAACAACTAAGCTATATAGCTTTCGCCAGATTCACTTTGGCAGGAGAAGAGCAAACTCTGCCACGGTCCAAGAGCTAAATTGGCTGGGTTTCAAGGAAAACTTTGTATAATGGATATTGGAACGCCCGTTTTTTCAGTGTTAATAAACAAAATTAAGAGATTTGATGTAAGTGAATTGCAGGTGAGACCTCAAGAGTGCATATTCTTGCCCGCAGTCTAATTTGGGATGCCACACGTGATGTTTAAAGCTCGCCATGGGGCACCGAAAGCCAACTTTTTAGTAAACCGAGCAGAACCTAAATTTAGCAAAGTCTGGAGCCAAAGTTTTGCGCCTGGATAACCTTTCTTAGGATATAGTTTTTTTCTCTTATCTCACACATAATAAAATTTGTATTACTTTATATAGGGAAATCTTTAATTAATTTCCATTTATTTTCACTGACAATGCTATTGTCATTATTTTGTATACTTCAATGCATAAAAATTGTAATGCTTATTAAAACTTTTGACATTAAAATACTTATTAATTTCCTAACTTGCTAGACGAGTGCAGCAAACAGTGCACAGTATGTAAAACTCAGACAATTTATAATAAGGGAGCTTAACGTTTAAAGAAAATGTTAACATGGGATGTGTTATCTTATGCTGCTGACTTATTTCTACAATTGATAAGAGTAGAACTAATATATACAAACGAATTGTTTGTTATTATTTGTATCAAGGGTCCTGTCATCTGCTATGAACCAGAACTATGCACAGCACTTTATGTATATTCTTGTCCATGTCCCTACATATATCTATTGTAACAATAAATACCCTATTTAAATCACATGTTGGAAGAGTAAAATTGCATTTTTATCTCAATGTCTTGCTTCAATTCAATTTTTTAGCTATATTGTACAACCTCAAGGAAGTTTTAAATGCAGTTATACTAGCTGTGTTTTATCTTCAGCACAAGTAGTTCATATGTATAATACCACAAACCAAACCCGAATTTTGTCTGCAATATTCATTCGTTATGCTGATATTCAGGTATTTTTTCTTTGTTGAATATTTAAATGACTAATGGGTGAACACCGCACTGGAAGTGGAATCATCCTATACCAAGTTTTAAGTGCAATCTGTATAATTTTATTATGTCAATATAATAAGTTTAGTAACAATCCGTTTCCCGCAAACTATAATCATTTGATCTCCAAATTACTGAATTATATCTTGATTATATGATCGAGTTTGGTTTGGCCATGCATCAATATATGTTTGACTGTGTTTGTGAACGTTCGTGTAAAAACAATCACACGTACAGATTGCGGACATACCATTCCTACTTTATTAGGCACGAATTATGTAATATTACATAGAATTTGAACTAATGAAATAAAATTAAAACTCGTCTCTTGCAATAGAGATGTATATTAGTCGGAAAATGTAATTATAATCATTCAAAAATGAACACACGGTAAATGATATGACCATGCTGGCGAAAGGGAGATTAACAAGCAGCTTTTACAAATATATTCTAATGTTAAGGATCGAAACAACGTTTAAAACTTACAACGTTGGTTATTAGTTCAGAAAAGTATTACAGAATCCAATTTCGCGAAACAATGATATGAAAGAAAACGTATATTGTGCATGGCCAAAAAAACTTATCAAAATCTTATATATCAACAATAATATATATTAAAATAGAGGATAATATCCCTATTAGAACTCCTATTCAAAATCTGTCAAACTTTTGACACTAATTTCAAATCAAATTCAATTTCTCCTATTTTCTTCCTATTCTTTGTGATATTTTAAAAAGACTAGACGTGCATTTTTCCAATAATATAATTTCCACTCGAATAAAGGCACACTTGGCATCACAACATTGAAATATATCTACGCAATAGATCGAATAATAATGTAAATATATAAATATTTTAAGTGAAAGGCAAGTAAAATAAGAACTGCGCATCACTAAAAAGCGTGAAAAATACAAGGCGCAATAGTAAAATAGATGAATTGCTCGAAGAGCAATAATGTCCCATATTAGGGAATTGGCATATTATGCTCAAAAAGTGTTGTTTATATAAATTACTGTTAGGTCAATCAGGTGCAGTGAAATTGAATTGGTGCAGCTGCATGTATGCTAATTTAACGCTTACTTTCCACACGCAGGATGGCACTGGCATCTGCTTGACCGCTTGGATTGGTCACTCTGCATGTGTACTTCCCAGAATCCTCCACGTAGGTGTTGGTTATCAGTAGAATGCACTTGTTACCCTCTTGGCTTATCTGAAACATTAATAATAAAAAATAAAAAATATGTTAATTGACTGTCACTTCGCATTAATTTGCTGAAATAAGGTCTATGAAAATCTGAACATGAAATATCTCTTGTAAATATCTCTCGTACCTGAAAGTCGGTGGACATGGGGATGAGTATCCCTTCCCGGAACCATTGCACAGTTGGAGTAGGTGTCCCAGTCACTTCAGTTTCAAACTTGGCAGCTTCACCTTCACGCACCTTCACGTCTCGCATCGGAGCAACTGCAGGTGGAATCACACTGGACTCTGGTACTGTTCAAACAGGAAACTTTTATTACTACACACACAACAATTGCAAGCATCATTACCCTAACAAAAGAAATAAGCAATATTCTTACCAAGAACACGAAGGTTGGCAGAAAGGTTAATCTCTCCCGAAGAGTTTGATGCCACGCATTTGTAAGTGCCTTCATCTTCTGGGAAAGCTTCCGATACGGTGAGGGTAAATGTATCACCCTCGTGTGACATGCGGAAGTACCTGGACTGCTTGATTATGTTGTTGCCACGGTACCATTGAACAGTAGCCACTGAATAACATACATTAATTCAGTAAACAACCGCATCATTATAAATTTATTTCATTTTCTTGAGTGGTGTAATTACTTGGTTGAGCAGATATCCTGCATCGAAAGACTGCTGCTTGTCCTTCATTCACTGTTGCATTCTTAAGAGGTTCTACTATGCTCGGAGGTCTGATGTTAGTATCAGCTTGCTCTTTTGATTTCGATCTTTGCAGTTTTGGGGAAGGAACTGGAGCAGTGTACCAACTTGTTAGTAGTTTGTCAATATATAGTAATAAGTGCAATTAATCTTGTAAACATCTCACCTTCAATCTTTATTCGGGCCTGGCATCGTCCTTCACCAGCTTGATTGATAGCAACACACTCGTAATTGCCAGTATCTTCTGGGAAAGTCTCAATGATCAAAAGTGTGTAGATGTCGTCTTCCTCCAAAATTTTGTAACGAATGTCTGGCAGCACCTTCTTCCCATTCTGCAAATTCAGTATAAATCAGTCTTCCTCAAATATATGCACTGGTAAAGTTCAGCCTCAACTCGGAGTTTACTTACTTTCAACCAATAGACATCCATTGGTTTTGTTCCTGTCACTTTGCCATCAAGCCTAGCCAGTTGTCCAGCTTTCACTTGAACATCTTGAATTGTAACGGTGAAGCTGGGTGGAACCACTCCCTTTCTCTTATCTTTTCGTTCTTCATTCAAAATAGAAAAAAGTAAAACTTTGTCCTTGACAAATCATGCAATTCAGTGAATTTATTTAATTATACACACCTTCAACAACAAGGTTAGCCGTGCTCTTAGCGGTTCCTCCTCTGTTCTCGGCTACAACAGAAAACACACCGCTGTCTTCCATGTAAACTTCCCTTATGGCCAAAACGGATCTCTTGTCCGTCGTTGTTACGTGAAAGTCCTTCGAGCTCTGGATAGGGAAACTCTCCCGATACCATGTAACTTTTGGGGGAGGAACTCCAGTGAATTCGCAATCAAATTTTCCCGCACCACCCTCATATGCTCGGCATGGTTGTAACTTCTTGGTAAAAATAGGAGGTTTTGTTTCCGGCTACAGAAAGCACAACAACAGAATTGTTATAAGCTGGATTTCAGGCCAGTTATTATAAAATCAACATTGATACGAACCACTAGACCCTTCACTTTTCTTTCTTTAGTTACACCTTTGTGTTCTTGCTCGACCGTCTCGGTGACCGTGGTCTTGCGAGTGATTTCCATGTCACCTTTTACTTCTTTCTGAGTTTGTGTCTGTTTCTGAGTATGAATTTCTTTGCCGTGAACGACGCTCTCGGATGGTTCTGGGTCCACCTGGATGCTCTGAGTGTCGCTAAAATATCATAACAATTTCTAGTTAGTTGCAACAAGATGGACAAACAATAATATACAGGAATACAAGCTTCTCTGATGGGAAAAACGAGGCAGAAAATATGAAGTGGTCAACAGGCAGGTCGAAAAAAGCAGAGCAAATAGCCTATATTCGTGAAATAGCAGAGTTGGACAGTTTGAGGATAGAATAAAACCCATAATCAATAAAAATTCTCTGCAAGACATTCTGCAGGATTCTGCACACAGCACGGAAAAACAAAATTGTTGGGTTTTCAGGACAGTAGGTCTATAATATACGAGGAATCTTTAGGCATCGACGACAAAATTGGATAAGGATCTGCACACCATGTATACAAATACTGCAATACCTTTCCTTAGATCTGCGCTTGCTTGGAGGCGTGTCGCTGACAAATTAAAGAATTCAAAACCCACTTAAAAATCATTTCTTGGAACAAAAAATATTATTTAAGTTGACAGGGGATGTTGGAACCAAATATACTAATGCACCTGCATAAATGAACAATCAAGTAATGATATAATCCAAACTTACATCTGCGACTCGTACACCTTGGCCATTCCCTGCACCATCGTGATACCTTTTCCATCATCAGGAATTGGTTGGCCATCCTATAATGTAATTTGTAAAACGTTAGTCACATCTATATACCAATTAACAAGCACAGTATCTACTTTATAATTTTACCTTGTCTAAGGTTTTATAGAAACCCTCACTTTCAAGTCTTCGTTTGCGGAACACTTCATCGAGTTCAGATTCATCCTTCTCTATACGAGTTATCTTGTGTGCATGTTGGCCTGTTTAAGCAATAAATTGTTAGAAACGCAAAATATAGTACTATATCCAATTTAAGAATGCTTAACAATGGAGTAAAATGAACTGTTACCAGATTTTTGTTCCTCAACGTGGTACAGATCAGACGTTTTTGGTCCCAGGTGTTCCTCAAAGACCCTTTCCAGCTCCACATCTTTTCTGTCCTCTTGGTAAACTTTGAGTTCAGTATCGTACCAAGCTACAATTTAAAAGAGGAAACGTGTTTTACTCTACGAGTGGATATGCACAATGAATTGAACAGCTTACGTCTGGGTGATCTCTTGAGTACAGCACGGTAATCGTCCTGCCGTGGTCGCACTTCCAAAGTTGTTCCGCAAAACGCCTCTCCCAGGGAATTCTTAGCAATCACCTCTACTTTGCCAGCATCATACTGCCTAGATTTCGGGATGTCCAGGTGGTGCATGCCATCGAAAGAAAGCTTGTACCTGCTCCCCTATGTTCAAAATAAAAAAATGGCTTAATTGTCCATACTGTCAAGCATAAAAGTTATTCTTCCAAGATCAACTCACAGTAACAACAGCATGTCCATTTATAAGCCACATGACTCTTGCTTTTGGCCATCCAGAGACACGACACGTGAATTTCGCCCAGTCTCCTTCGGTACAGATGACAGGTTCAAGCTTTAGTATGAAGTGAGGTGACGATCTCTCTCGAGTTGTGATCTCTTCCTCTTCCACAACCCTGTTAGGAAACAGCACAAGTGTCTAACTAAAACCACTATTTCTTCATTGCTCAAGCAAATGTACATATTATATCCATAAAGTCTGGACCCATATGGAGCAACATATCCCAAACGGAAATATCACATCTCATTTCACTCTTCCAGTGTTAAACGGCATGTCAATCTTAGTCCCCAGCATGAAAAACTACTAAATTACACAGGAAAAGTTGAAATTGATTTCGCAACACCGGGCCGTATTGAACTGTCGTAACTGCCTACTGAACTTTGAACCTTCATTTCAAAATGCGGGTTTTTTCAAGGATATTTATAACTTTTTCCCAGAACACAAAATACATAAAGTAAAAGATAATTACATAACCTTAAAAACTGATGAATAAGCGGAACGAGCAATCGAATTTCTAAAAGTCTCATGCTTAATTATTATTAATTATTCTGTAGAAGAGGAGCAAAGCAATCAGTAAACGAAATTATGTAAAGTGTCAAAAATTATGCATTTTCCAGGGTTAAGAAAAAAATTCTAGTATATTTCAAGGATTTCCAATACAATAAAAGAATACCAGGATTTCCAGGGTCAGTAGACACCCTGGGTATAGAGCATTTTCACATGTTGTAACCAAGAATGCACAAATCATTGATATTGCATGAGCGAATTAAAGTTGTCGCTCCTCCTCCAACGACACAAAAATGTCTGCTAGTTTGGCTCCTTATAGGTCTAGAATTTACCGAAACTACATATTATATAGTAATGTTTCTTACTTAGACCAAGCCTCTTCCAGTTCCATCAACCTGCGTATTCCTCCTTCCATACCCTGGGGCAGTTGGGTCTCGTAGTCGATGGCCGGGCGACCAACGCACTTCAGCACGGCTCTCGTCTCGTCCATACCATACAAGTTGGTGGCTCTACAAATGTACTCGCCCGAATCTTCATGGTACACCCATCCCAAGTCGAGTGCCACATAACCAAAGTCGTAAATTGGATTGAATCGGTTTTCTTGAATTCGAAAAATAGAAAAATTACACATTGCAAAGAATCAAAATCTAATAAATAATACTGAAATAGTCTCATTACTGAAAGGCAAAGGTCGTCCATTGAAGAACCATTCCACTTTCATGTGAGGGTCACCAACTGGTGATAACTGGCACTCAAATTTGGCACTTTGAAGCTCTTTTAGGTTGGTGCGGCTCTTGATCTGAGTGACAAACTTGGGTGGTTGCTTCCTGTCCGGATCGAAGATGTCATCCTCTCCAAGGTGAATTTCTTGAGTGTACTTGCGCAGTGTCGCTTCCATCTGAATGACCACCTCAGATTTCTTCAAGTCCCGTGGCATTTGGTTGTATAGGATTATGCTCGCTGCTCCTGCAAATTCAAATGATGCCATGCTTATAAAATGGCCTCTTCCAGATATTACATACATTTAAAATCAGATCCAAACCTTTGCATTGAAGTCTGGCTCGAGTCGAGTCCTCGCCAAGATCGTTGACGGCTCTTGCCACATACTCTCCATTGTCTTCTGGATACACATACAATATATCCAAAGCGACATAATCGAAGTCGTGAGTGGTCTTGAAGCGATGTCCTACATAGCAATTTTCCCCATGAAGCCTTTACCAGAAATTTACGTGTCATGACTCATTAATCAATGTACCTGATGTGAGAGGTTTGCCATTAAGGAACCACTCCACTTTCAGCTTAGGATCATTAACAGGGATGAGCCTGGCTTCAAAGTGTGCAGAATCTCCCTCGTTCAACTTCTCCAGAGACTTGAGCTGTGTGGTGAATTTAGGTGGGTGCATCGGAACATCCTCCGCGGGAGTATGATGTACAGGAGGACACTCTAAATTCCTCAGTTTCTCAGCACTTAAGCCCATTGGCAATTGGCTATCCAGGATTATGTCTCTCTTTCCTATGATCGAACAAAAAATATGTATAGCAATTTCTTACGCATGTTTTCATTCAAACCGATTCAAACACAATTACCTTTGCAGGTCATTTTGGCTTTCGTGGTGGCAACACCCCAACGGTTCATCGCACGGCACACATACTCCCCTGAGTCTCGTGGGAAGGTCCAATCGAAGTCCAGGACAATAAACCCGAAGTCTTCAACGTTGTGAATGCGAGACCCTTGAATACAAATACAGAAATGCAATTATTGACTAAATACTATTTAAAATAGCACGACTGGGATAATCAGATAAGTAGATAGGATACCAGTATCGAGTGGTTTTCCATTCTTGAACCATTCAATCTTCATAGTTGGATCACCAACTGGTTCAACTCTGCATTCAAAGTGAGCAGGTTCACCTTCATTGAGATTAGGCAGGTCCTTTCATGTAAACAAAATAATGGTTAAGTACACAAACCCACCATCACTTCAATACGTTTTGTATTAAAAGAGGAGTACACATACTTGGATTTGGGTGATGAAGTTTGGTGGTCGAGGAGTTTCATCCTCCTTGAGGGCCTCATCATGCCTGTACATTGAATCTTCCAATCTCTGTAGACTTGCAGTCCCACTTTTAAAGTCACCCGGAAGTTGTGGCTCCAAGATTACATTCAGACGACTTTTAACTGTCAATTTGCAAGTAACGGTGGCTTCTCCGTGACGGTTGCTGGCTTTGCAAGTGTACTGGCCCGAATCGCGCTGATACACCCCAGACACTTCGAGGATTACAAACCCAAAATCGTGGATGGTCTTGACGCGTGAACCTGTTATAACACCACAACAGTTCAATTTTTTACAATTTGCATCGAGCATAAATGACAATGTCATTATTGGTCCACAATTTACCAGTGCTAAGCGGCTTGCCATTGTGGTACCACTCCACCCTCATGCTGGCATCACCAACAGGCACCAATTGGCACTCGAAATGAGCAAGGCTATTTTCAACCAGATTCAGATCTTGAGGTTGCGATAGGAACTGCGGAGGCTGCGATTCATCAACATCCATCCACAACTCCCCAACAGTCTGGTCACTATATGCTTCAAGTTTAGCTATCTTGTCCACTCCAGCTGCCATCCCTTCTGGAAGCTGGGATTCCAGAATTACACCTCTTTTGCCTGCACATTAATCAATTTTATTTCAGCTAGCCCACGCCGACACTTTTATTTGATGTACACCCTCCAAAAATCGTTATTAACATCGTTGCTTTACCTTCGCATTTCATTGTGCAAGTGGTCACAGCTTCACCCAGTTCATTTTTCGCTCTGCATGAATATTCACCAGAATCTTCGGGGTAAATTGGTGAAATT
Organism: Glomeris marginata; assembly: GCA_034696005.1. Lineage (NCBI taxonomy): Eukaryota > Metazoa > Arthropoda > Diplopoda > Glomerida > Glomeridae > Glomeris > Glomeris marginata. Next base: position 24,231 of record JAQFZQ010000227.1, on the reverse strand, counting down.
TCAAGGACGACAAACCCAAAGTCGTGAATGGTCCTAATGCGGGAACCTAACGTGAACAAACAAAACTGTAAGCTAGAATAGTTTTTGTGAGAAAATGAGAGTGTATATTAATATTCACCGGTCTTAATTGGGCGACCATTGAAAAACCATTCGACATTCAGTTGAGGATCATCGGTAGGAATCAACTTCGCTTCGAAATGAGAGTTTTCGCCTTCACGGAGATTAGGGATGTTCTGCAATGGGACGACAAACCTCGGTGCCTGCTTCTTCAGATCAACTGTGATCTCCTTGCGAGACCGGTAAAGAGCATCCTCAAGGTCTTGGATCTTCTCTAATCCGCCTTCAAGACATGCTGGCAGTTGACTATCGTATATTATTGACTTCTTGGCTATATGGGCCAAGATTGGATCATTTAACTGTGTTTCTTATTTAATATATACTGAATCAATGCAGTACTCACATTTGCATTTAAGTGTTGTCTTTGTCACATCCCTGCCAAATTTGTTTACAGCTCTTGCCTCGTAGATTCCAGAGTCTTCCTCGTAACAGTACAAGATGTCCAATATGACTATGCCAAAGTCGTGGAAAGTTCGGAAACGATGGCCTGGAGTAGAGAACAAATATACATCTCAGATACACAATTGCCATAAGAACTTTAGTAATCAGCTGTAGATCGATAGCAAGTGAACCAATGGCAAGGTGGTTAGTCAATTACATGCAAATTGAATAATGTCTTACCATGCTGCAATTTTTTGCCATTGAAGTACCACTCAACCCGCAGATTAGGATCATTGACAGGGATCAAACGCGCCTCAAAGTGGGCACTTTGTCCCTCCACCAGCAAATCGAGCGAAGTAATGTGCTTCTCAAAATGAGGGGCTTGATTTGGACTTTCCACGTAAGCTTCAGACTTGTACTTGGCACCTTCCAGTAGGCCAATCCTATCCAGACTTTGCGGTTGAAGCGAATCGAAGAACAGTGTACCACGCCCTGATTTGTAGCGATGAAAATTATGTGAATGAAGCCCGATTTGCATAAAATCTCATTAACAACGAGCATTCAACCTAGACAGAAGATGGTAGCCTTGGTGAAATCTTCACCGTATTTGTTACTGGCTTTGCAAACGTATTCTCCGGAGTCCTCAGGGTGCACAAATGATATATCTAGCACCACGAAGCCAAAGTCGCTGAGGGTCTTGATCCTCGAACCTGCAATTGCATTCCTGTAAACTGCAACATTCTCATGTAACTGCATGAATACTCTGGAAATCCTTACTATGGCGTAAAGGACGGCTGTTGTGGAACCATTCCACTTTCATTGTGGGATCTCCTACAGGAATCAAGTTGCATTCCCAATGAGCACTCTCACCTTCCTTTAAGTTGACCAGATTCTAAAGGACATTATTTCATTTTAATATCAAATGACCACTTACTATTCCATAAGTAGTGTTTAAACTTTTCAGCAGGATTTTACCTGAATGTGTGTGGTGAAACGAGGCTTCTGTCCGCTGCTACGATCTATACATTCCAAAGTGACTGTTATTTCAGCTCGACCCCATTTATTTGTCGCCCTGCAAGTATATTCTCCAGAGTCTTCTATGTACACTCCAAGTATTTCCAGAACAACCATCCCAAAAGCGTGTACAGTTCGAACCCTGTGCCCTAAAATTAAAAATGAAAATAACATTTTCGTATCAATATCATCTTTCATGTGCATCTATCAAGTTAAGGACTCTAAACTCTGCTTACCAGCTTTCAGTTGCTTCTTTTGGAAGAACCATTCAACAACCATTGTCTGATCACCAGCAGGAGTTAACGAAGCCTCGAAGTGCGCAATGTCCCCTTCTGTAAGCCCTGTGAGATTCTGGAACTGTGACGTAAAGACAGGTGCATGACCTTCCTCGTCAGGAATGACTACTGGAACTTGTCTCAAGGATTCTTCCAAGTCCTGAATAGATTCCAGACCTTCCTGGCCCTTTGGATGTAACGTCTGCTCGTAGATAACACCCTTGCCTACACACAACGAACCACAGCATAAGCATCTTTACCACTGCATACTCGGTATGGAAATTGGGCATCAAGTATTTTTACCTCTGACATTGATCGTAGTTGATGTGAAAGCTTCTCCCGCAGCGTTTTTAGCTCGGCACGTGTAGATGCCAGAATCACGTGGCCAGAGGTCAGATACATCAAGGATAACTTGACCAAAGTCATATCTTAAAGCAAATCTTGTTGCTGTAAAACAATAACAGATCCTGTTAATTTCTGCAACTCACGAGTCAGAAAAAGGTATTGCAACTTTTTGATGCTCGTACCCATGTCAAGAACCCGGCCGTTGAAAAACCACTCTATGGTAAGCTTTGGGTCTGCAGCAGGCTCCACTCTGCATTCTAGATATAGTCCTTCGTTTTCATTGACAACAAAATTAGCTTGCAAAGGCACAATAAATGTAGGTTTTGGGTAAAACAGCTCCCGGTCTTCTCTATCATCCTATTCCAAGTTAGTTTACATGAGTTCAGTTTACCAAAATGGCTATGTATTATGAACATACTGTGATAATTACTTGATTATATTTTGCCAGGTATGCTTTTTCTGCATCTTCAACAGCTTCAAGTCCTGATCTTCCTTTCGGATGTTGAGTAGAGTATATAACAGAACTTTTACCTAAACAAATATCACATTAATTATATCCCATAACTATACTGGTAACACAAATTTCATTGGAGGAATACAACTATGTAAATATGCAACGATGGATGAAACCTACCGCGCACTTTCAAAGATCCCGTAGTGAAAGCCTGACCCTTTTGGTTGGTAGCTTTGCACATGTAGACGCCCTCATCATCAGGAAGAACAACGTGAGAGATGTCCAATGTGATGAAGCCGAAATCATTGTTAACCGTGAAGCGAGTGGCTACAAGAACACCCCGAATTTGCAGCAGACATTGCTGGACGTAAAATTTAACACGTACCTAAAGGCAATGGCTTTCCATTCAGGAAGAATTCAATGACCAGTGTTGGATCCTTAGCAGGTTCCACTCGGCACTCAAAGTGAGCACTGTCGTCTTCCCGGCATTCAACATTGTTCAGATGCGTGATGAAGGAAGGGCTACCGAATGTGATCTCGGTCTCGTATTTCTCGTACACCTTAACCTCCTCAAGCTCGCGAATTTTATCCAGAGCTTCTGGATGCTGTGCATGACCGATTAGCCAGTGACGATCTGATTAAGACAATAAAAGTACCATTTGAACCAATGAACTATTTCCAAACTATTTCAAAAACAGAAAAATTACAGTTCTCGTACGAAAACAACATTGCATTCTCCAAATTCATATTTCTCTGGAAAGAAAAGAGGTTTCCATTCACCTGTGACTCTGACTGTGCACGTTGTTATCGCCTCCCCGACATCATTTACTGCCCTACAAGTGTAAATACCAGAATCGTCACCACGAGACCCAGAGAAATCCAGCGACACAAGACCAAAGTCAAATGCAGTCAGCATACGTGTCCCTACGAATTAGAAACAACAATGAAATTACTGCCTTGAACAATTCATCGTATCACACCTGTAAAGGGTTTAGTTGATTACCTAGCGGGATCAATACCCCATTTTTGTACCACTCCACACGCAAATTCTCATCGTTGATGGGCGTAACACGAGCTTCCAAATGAACACTCTGACCTTCCACAATACGCTCTTGACTGACAAGCTGAGTGATGAACACTGGTCGTTGTTTTGGTCCAGCATCTGCCCAGGATTCGGGGATCACCGTGCTGTCATATTCAAACTGCTGGGTCTTCCTCAAGCTGCCTTCGTGGAAAGTGTCGGTGTACACACCACGACGAGCTGGTCATATAAACAAATACAATGTTACTAACTCCACCAAGAAATATCACTTGAAGACTTCACTCCTTACGTCGGACTTTCATGGAAGTGGATGTGATAGCTTCGCCGGCCAAATTGATGGCTTTGCAGGTATAGATTCCAGCATCTTCAGGTATGACAGCCGATATTTCCAGAGTGACAAATCCGAAGTCATGACCTGGCCTGAATCTCGTTCCTATTAAACATTATACAAAAAATACAAGGGTTTAATTTTTGCAAGATAGAATTAATATTAGCACTGAATAAATTACCTCTTTGGAGTTCAATGCCATTGATGTACCACTCAAATTTCAGGTTTGGATCACCAACAGGTACAACTCGACATTCAAAATGAGCAGGTTGCCCTTCGTCAAGTTCTCGGGGTCCAATAAGAGCGGATGTGAAAACTGGGCGGTCGAAAACTGCATCAGGGGCTTCGGGTGGAACCGCTGCTCTGAAATCTTCCAGTTCACGGATTTTCTCCAATCCCTCTGGGTGTTGGGTGGTGTAAATGATGGATGCTTTAGCTGTAAACACGTTAACATATAATCATCATCTCGGACCAACAGAATAATGACAATGTGCAACGGTAATATATATTATTGAAAAAATAACGTCGAGTTTAAAACGAACACCACAAACATTGCTTCAATAAGAAAGATACTCACATTTCACTTTTAAGGAGGCTGTGGTGACAGCTTCCCCAAGCTCGTTGGAGGCCCGACACATGTACACACCCGTGTCATCGGGTCGGACATACTGAATGTCAAGTGCAACATAACCGAAGTCATGGACTGTAGTGAACCTGGAGCTTATCTCCAAACGTTTTTCATTGAAGAACCATTCCACTTTGAGTTTTGGGTCTCCTACAGGAATGAGGCGACACTCCAAGTGAGCAGCTTGGCCTTCCACGAGATTGTCATTGTTTTGAAGTGGCACTGTGAACACTGGTCGCTGGTAAGTTTTTTGTTCTTGATACTCTGGCTTCTGGTAACGGTCAGTATCTTCCAACTGTCGGATCTTTTCCAGACCTTCTGGATGATGCGTATCACTGATTATACTGCTCTTTGCTGTAAGATAATACATAAAATTCAGTTTAAGTTACAGTAATTTATAAGGACTTGATGAATTCAATCTCTCTCCTTACTCACCACGCACTCTTATGACAATCTTAGCAGTGGCTTCTCCAAGATCATTCTTTGCCTTGACCACATACTCCCCAGCATCCTCGGGCAGCACATGTACAATATCCAGTGCCACGTAACCAAAATCAAATGTTACAATGAAGCGTGAACCTGCAAATATCACCAACACAGTAGGTTAAGTACAAGTACAATTATAAACGCAGTTTGTAGCGTAAAACACTGAAGCAATGTACCTGCATCCAATGGTTTCCCGTTGTGGTAGAACTGAATGGTGAGGCGTGGGTCATGAACAGGTTCAACACGGCACTCCAAGTGACAACTGTGTCCCTCTGTGAGGTCAGTTGTCCCAACTAATGGCGAGATGAATATCGGTGGTTTGGTGGGCAAATCTGCCACTTCAATTGGCTGGTATTTGGTCTGACTCTCCAACTCCTGGATCCTTGCAAGACCTTCGGGGTGTTGGGTGTCCAAGTATATACTGCGGCGTGCTGAATACATCGCAAGAAAATATTTAGTAGTCATACTTTATGAATGAACGAAGCACACTTACATTGTATTTGGACTGAGCAAGTGGTGACTGCTTCACCCACTTGGTTGGTAGCCTTGCAAATGTAATTTCCAGAATCCTCAGCGTACGCGTACAGAATGTCAAGCGCAACATATCCAAAATCATGTGTCATGCGGAAGCGATGTCCTTGTTTGATCTCCACACCATTTATGTACCATTCAACGTAAAGCTTTGGATCATTGATGGGTTCCAAGCGGCACTCCAGATGCAAATGGTCGCCTTCTTTCAGACCATGTACCCCAACCAGGGGCTTGGTAAATTCAGGACGCCTCAGTTCTATCACTTTCTCCTCTTTTTCTTGCACATATGTCGTTTCTAGTTCTTGGATCTTCCGCAGACCTTCCTCGTGAAGGGTATCAGTAAATATGCTACGGCCACCTTCAGGGTGAAAACAGAAGTGGCAGTGTGAGTTCCCTAACTTTGAAACTAACCATTCATAAATCAATTTCCAATTTTACTTACTTTCAACTCTGATAGAGCAAGTTGTAACCGCTTCTCCGTTCAGATTGCTAGCCTTACACATGTAAGTGCCGGAGTCTTCCGCATATGCATACAGAATATCCAAGGACACGTATCCAAAATCGTAAGTTGTTTTGAAACGATGACCTATAGGAAAGCGTTTTACACTGGTTCATTATCGCCTCTTGGAAAAATTTACGAAGATCAGACAGTTAAATACCAGATGGGATCTGTCGACCATTGTGGAACCATTCAACCTTCATCTTTGGGTCGTTTATTGGAGTCACCGTACATTCTAGATGTGCACTTTGACCTTCTTTCACGTTATCGACATTTCGCAGTGGCCGTACAAACACCGGTTTTTCTGTGACCGGGATCTCTTGGAAAACCTCTCGCTGATAACGAGATTCATCCTCCAGCAAGTGGATCTTCTCCAACCCCTCTGGGTGCTGAGTATCGGAAATGATGGAACTTTTCGCTAATTTCAAAATTAAAAATGTAATTATAAACCTTGGAGTTTAACCGTGAAGGAAGCATTAATAGTTACCGGTAACTCTGAGTTTAATCGTAGAAACGGCAACACCCAACTTGCTGGTCGCCCTAACCATGTACTCTCCAGAATCCTCTGCGTACACATGCAGTATGTCCAAAGCCACAAAGCCAAAGTCGAATACAGTTCTGAAGCGATGTGCTGAAAATATATAGAATAATCATTATTGACTGGGATGTAAGTGGAATAATAATCGTGAATTCATACCTGTTGGGATTGGTTTCCCATTGAAGAACCATTCCACTTTCAGACTTGGATCATTGTGTGGTTCCACGCGGCATTCAAAGTGAGAACTCTGCCCTTCTGAGAGAAGAGTTGGACCAGTGAGTGCTGTGATGAACTTGGGCTGCATCGTGATAATGGTCTCTTCGTATTCTCGTCTCTGGTAGCGAGAGGTGTCCTCAAGGTCACGTATCTTCTCCAGACCTTCAGGATGCTGAGTATCCAGGAGCAGAGAGCTCTTCCCTGCAAACATATATCGAAAGTTTGCAACTTGCAGCTCCCGCAAGACATGTCAAAAAATATCAATCGAACCTTGAACAATTAAGGTTGCGGATGCCACAGCTGTTCCCAAGTCATTTGTAGCCTTGCATGAGTATGTTCCTGTGTCATCGGGCCGAACGTACTTGAGGTCAAGTGCCACATATCCAAAATCGTGAAGGGTCATGACACGAGTCGCTGTACCATACCAAAAAATCACAATGTTTAATATGGCCAAAAATAAATACAATAAAATAAATTGCATTAATTGATACATGTTATAAAAATAATCTTACCTTTTTGAAGTGAAATGCCATTGAAAAACCACTCTACTTTCAGTTTTGGATCACCAACAGGTATTAGTCTGCATTCAAAGTGAGCGCTTTGATTTTCCACAAGACGAAGATCAGTCATGGGCCGAGTGAAAACTGGTGCTTGGGTTACAAAATCTTCTTGTACGTGTTCCCTGTGATATCGGCCTGGATCCTCCAAGATTTGAATCTGCTCCAGGGCTTCCTCGTGTTGGGAATCCAAGTAGATGGACCGTTTGGCTAGGAAGAAACACTCAGTGGTACCAAAGATGGATTTCCGAACATAACATGCAATCACTGGTATAGTACCTTGGCATTTTAATGTTGCTGAAGTAACTGCAGTTCCCAGTGGGTTGGTGGCCTTGCATGTGTAAGTGCCAGAATCTTCAGGGTACGCTGTCATGATGTCCAAGGCGACAAACCCAAAGTTGTGGGTCTCAATAAACCGTGAACCTACCATACAAAAACATATAGGAACATGATGGAATGTGATACTATCTCCATTTGTGAGAATGCTGGAAGAACATTACCAGACTTGACAGGAACACCATTGTGAAACCATTCAACCTTCATGTTGGGGTCGCTAACTGGAATAAGACGGCACTCGTAGTGGGCTCTCTGTCCTTCCTTGATCTCGATGCTTTTAATGGACGAGGTGAATACAGGGGCCTGGGTGGTGACTTCCTCGTGAATTTCCTCTCGTTGATACCTATACATCACATTTCAACTTGATGCAACATAATCCTCGGTTGGACACATGTTCAATCCGTAACTTTGAAAACATCTTGTATCTATTCATCCTTCGAGTAACTCTTGTCATTCTTAGAAAGTACGTAATAACATCGCATTACCTTGAAGATTCTTCCAGGTGTTGAATCTTTTCAAGGCCTTGTGGATATTGACTTTCGGTGACGACTTGGCTGCTACCTGCGTGTTACATTCATTCGCAAAAGACTTTTCAGCATTATTCATTGAGTGCACTACAGACTAAGATTATGGATACCACATGTAGTTAGACGCAATTAAAACGGGAATTACGGGCATGTTGTTTTAAAATTATATAGGATGATAATAAGGGAATCAACTAGGTACTTCCATGCAGGAAATAGCAAGCAGTATATACGAAAAGAAAAATAATTTTACAAGAGTTATTTGGAGGAATATCAACTCATAATATTCTGCACAATGAAATGAGAATTATAATTAAGTAACATTTGTTGTTTAAATTTTTTATTATTATTTGGGAATTGCAATTAAAAATTATAGCAGTAAAGTGTTATTTTGCAGGAACAGGTATATTACAAATGCAGCAATTAATCTCTACTTTCATGCTATTTTAGAGTGCAGCATATAGTTAATACAATATAAGAAGCTAAAATGATCAACTCCTGAAAACAAAGAATAAACATTGGAAATTGAGAGGATACAATCACACTGAATTTTTCATGATATACTTACAAATTTCGAATTGTGGTTCCAGCAAAAAAACTTGAAGCAATGTTGAAAATGTAGGCTAAAGTGTACAGTGTTAAACAAAATAAAATGTTTCACATTGGATTGTTTCTGGACAAATTAAATTGTATGTACATGGGAAATGTGTTTTGTAATCATGTCACATAGTAATATTTGTGATGAAACTCGCAAACAATTGAAACCTAATCACTTTGCATGATACGTGCGTAAAACTGTGGATGCGTAGTGCCCATAATCTAGTTCGTACAAGTAGATTTACCTTTGCATATGAGGCGAACAGTCATTTCATCCGAACCAACCATATTTGTAGCCCTGCAAGTATACATTCCTGTATCCTCAGGTACGACACCCAAGATGTCCAGAGCAACGTAGCCAAAATCATGGATCGGACGGAAACGATGACCTGCAATCAAAATTATATTCGCATTAAATCTTAATCTTCAACCATTAAATTCTTCACAAAATTTACTATACCAATGGTTAGGGATTTTCCATTCTTGAACCATTCAACTTTCAGGTTTGGATCTGTAACAGGCTCCAATCGGCACTCGTAGTGAACGTTCTGACCCTCGTATAGACTATCTTGATCCTTGAATTTCGAGACGAATTTAGGAGGGATCTTTACCACTTCCTCGGCCCAAGTTTCACGATGGTATCGGCTGGTGTCTTCCAGATAACGTATCTGTTCAAGTCCTTCTGGGTGCTGCGACTCCAAAATGATGGAGCTCTTGGCTGAAAAATAATCCATAAAAATGTGCTAAGAATGCAGGCCTACAGAATACAATTGCATCAACTTACCTATCACTTTCACAGTAGCAGATGTCACTGCTTCACCGAGGCTGCTGACAGCTTTACAGGTGTAAACTCCAGAATCTTCTGGGTAGGCGGAAAGGATGTCCAAGGCAACGTAATCAAAGTCGTGCGCGGGTCGAAAACGATGTCCTGGGAAACAAATCCATTTGTTTGGGTTTAAACTTGTATCCTCCAACATCACCAATAAACCCAAATGTCAAGCATTCATAGTACGAATCCACATATATCCATTTCAAGGTCTGTGACAAATTATTTTATATGCAGAACCCTCCTTTAAAAGTAAACAATTAACTCACCTGTTGCCACTGGCTTCCCATTGACAATCCATTCAATCTTCATTGTTGGATCATTAACAGGTAGAAGACGACTCTCCAGGTGAACATTCTTTCCCTCAACCGATTCAATGTTATGCAAGGGCTTGGTGAAAGTCGGCATCTGTGTGATGCGAACATCTTCGTGAACTTCCCTCTGGAACCGCGAAGTGTCCTCCATCTTCCTGATGCGTTCAAGGCCTTCTGGGTGTTGAGTTTCATAGATGATAGATTGCTTACCTGAGAATAGTATATATCGACTTTAAAAATGCCCATAAACACATTCACCAGATGCTGTACAACATGCTTTACCTATCACTCTAATGCAAGAACTTGTGTGCGCTGTTCCAAGGTGATTGGTGGCACGCACAGTGTACTCGCCAGTATCTTCTGGATATGCCTGCGTGATGTCAAGTGCAACATATCCGAAATCGTACAATGGTTTAAATCGGCTCCCTAACAAGAGGTAATCTTGAATTAGTGGTTTGCTCAAAGCGGGTAAAATATCCTGCAAGGTGTTGTAATTAGTAATCCTACCAATGGTCAGGGGTCTGCCATTAAAGAACCATTCTACTCGCATGGTGGGGTCGCTAACTGGCTCCAACCGCGATTCAAGGTGGATGTGGTCACCTTCTCGCAGAGGAGGTTGGTCTTTCAGCGGCACGGTGAACACGGGTTTCGACTTGGATATTTCTTCAATATCGTAGTGAGGCGTGTGCGCGTGCGAATCTTCTAGTTGCTGAATCTTTTCCAGCCCTACTTTATGAATTGTGCTGGTGTCAACTGCACTCTTGCCTGCAAAATTAAGTACATTTCGCACAATGAGCAATCTATTAACATACACTGCACGTTAAATACACTTTGCAAAGTAAATGTATTATTAAAAATACCTACCATGAACTTTAAGTACACTAGTTTGTGTGGCAGAACCAACCGAATTGGTGGCTCTAACCGAGTAGAGTCCATTGTCCTCGGGATACACATGAAGTATGTCGAGGGCAACGAATCCGAACTCGAAATGAGTCTTAAAACGATGAGCTGCAATGAACGGAAACGCATTTTACTTTGTTTACTATGTAGAGATGAACCCAAAATATATATTGGGTACCGCAGAACGTTTTCCATTACCTGACATCAATGGTCTTCCATTGAGGAACCACTCCACTTTCATAGTGGGGTCGTTCTGGGGTTCGAGACGGGTTTCGAAATGGGCCGTCTGACCCTCAGTCAGCGGTTTCTCGGGTCCTCGGAGAGGAACCGTGAATCGAGGGAGCCGATTGATGATGGTTTCTTCCATCACCTGGCGACCATATCGGGAATGGTCTTCCAGGTGACGGATCTTCTCCAGGCCTTCAGGGTGCTGGGTGTCCAGTACCACGTTCGCTTTCGCTAAAATTCACAGCATTGTAAATTTAGAAAGACCTTGCTCAGCAGCATGCATCCCAGAACCCCTTTACTTACTTATAATCGTTAACTTAGCAGTTGTAGTTGCACTCCCTAAGCGGTTTCTAGCAGTGCAAGTATAAATGCCCACATCATGTTCCAAAACTGTTTTTATGGTCAAAGCCACGTAACCAAAATTGAAAAAAGTTGTGATGCGAGAGCCTGAAAAGTGCAAAAAATATATATATTGTTATACAGCTGGACACTAAACAAATAATTGAACGAACCGATATAACCAACAGCACTCACTTGCTTCAAGAGGTTTCCCATTTTTAGTCCACTCAACAGTCAAAGTGGGATCATTGAGAGGTTCCAATCTAGTTTCAAAATGAGCGGTTTGCCCCTCCATGGTATTCAACTGAACAAAAACATTAATGTAACTCAATAAACAAACTCACAATTTATTCGCAGTGTTATCCCTACCTGATCTCTTAGTGGCGTCTTAAACTCTGGTTTTTTGGTAGAAACCACTTCCTCACTCAGTTGCCTTCTTGTGGTTCGCTGGTAGGCTTCAAGTTGCTCAGTCTTTTCAATGTACCGTTGCTGCTCTTCAATACCCGTATCGCCGGTCACTCCGCCAAATCGTACTGCACCAAGATCACAACCATACATACTCCAGCATCACACATAATCCCATATAATAATTCTTACCTGTCACAGTGACGATAGCCGAGGAGACTGCTTCACCCGCACGGTTTGTCGCACGGCACAGGTACGTTCCAGAGTCCTCAACCCGCAAATGCGAGATGTTGATGGACACGTAGCCAAAGCTGTGGATGGTAGTTATGCGAGAACTAGCAGTCAGAGGTCGCCCGTTGAAGATCCACTCGATTTTCATGTGTGGATCGTTAAGAGGACTGATTTTGGCCTCGAGGTGAGCGAACTGCCCCTCGTGTAAGTTGGTCAGATTTTTGAGGGACTGTACGAACACCGGCTTTGCTAAGGTCTCCTCGATACTCTCTTGGCGCTTGTACCGATCCCATTCCTCAAGAGCATGGATCATCTCCAAGCTCTCTGGATGTTGCGATGAGATATCAACTCGAGCTCGCGCTTTAATTAATAGGGAAACATTTATTGGAAAATATTCTCGTTTCTAATATATCTCAGCACTGGTAAAATAAATGGCGTTGATAGACTTACGAACGACAGTGACAGTAGCCGAAGTGACATCCTCCCCAAGTTCGTTAACAGCTCTGCACGTGTAAGTTCCAGCATCGGATGAATACACCTGAAGGATGGTAAGAGCAACATAACCGAAACGGTAGGTTGTCATGAATCTTGATCCTGAAAGAACAAAAATTAACGAAATAAATAATTTGATCATCACTATAACTTATAAACATCTACCAGCATGTGGTACATTACTCCGTTCCCTAATGCCTTACTCACCTACAGACAGCACTTGACCATTGAAGAACCACTCGAGACGCATGGACGGATCTCCAATCGGCACTAGTCGGGCTTCAAAATGAATGCGATCACCTTCTTCGACACTCTTCACATCCCGCAAAGGGTGTGTGAACAGCGGCTTAGATGTTATCTTAGGCTCATCTGGTGCGTGAACTTGTTGGTACCTTGCCTGCTCAACGTGTCGAAGCCATATCACCTCTCTTTCAGGTGAACCTCTGCAATCAAAGTACACGCATCAAATACAACCCATCGTTTCAGCACCTTTTACATAAAACAAAAGTGACGCATGCTCACTCTGGCTGGATAACTTTGGTTGGCCTTGGCAGATGGAGACGCCACGGTTCGGCAAGAGGCTGCTGATCAACCTCAACGTAGAGCCGGGCCCTTGTGGCAGTGCTTCCGGCAGTGTTCTGCGCCGTGCATTGGTACCATGCAGAATCTGTGAGCCTAGCTTGCCGAAAGTGCAGTGAAGAGCTTCCGCCATCAGTCTGAATGATGCATTCGGGTGAGGAGTAAATCTGGGTTCCATCTTTCTGCCAGGTAATGGTGGGCACCGGAGTTCCAACCGCGCGGCAATGCAAACTGACGGGTTCCCCTTCGCGGACGTGCATCGTCTGAAAGCGCTCCACGAACGTAGGAGATACTACTTGTTCCTTCTCTGCTCAAGACAAGTAAAAAGGATAATTGACACATCTGACTTGGCTGGCTGAAACACAAAAGATAAAATTTAACTTGCCAATGACAGTCAGGTTGACGTTGAAGGACACTTCGCCGCCTTTGTTTCTCGCGACGCAAGTGAATGTGCCTGCGTCGTGGCGACTCGTGTTGGTAATAAGAAGAGAATGATTGCCAGCTTCGTTCACAATCAGCTTGTGGTAGTGGTCATCCAATACGGGGTTTCCATTGAGGAACCACAACACTTCCGGGTACGGACGTCCGGTCACTCGGCAGTCGAAACGCACCAATTTTCCTACGTGATGCCCAATCATTACCACTTTGCTACTAACCTAAAACTTAACTGTCATTGTCTTCAAGCTACCTTCTGTAACTTCCTTATCAGTTGGTACTTTAACAAAGTTTGGACGGAGACTCTTCCCTGCAGCACTCTCAGGCTCAAGAGGTTCCGACGTAGTAACAACAGACGCGACTCTAGAAATTCAAATAATTGAAAAATCAACATGTGACTTCCACACTTTAAAAACACAAACAATTTCTATTGTCAATTCTGAACGACTTCGGTTGATTTCTGAAGTTTCAACCCAAATTAAGTAAGCAATTATTATGTATAAACTCCCCAATTATATTCTGATCCAAGTGACGACAAAAAGTATTGACAGCAATTAAGTTTCTTGAGTATAATGGTCAAGTTGGGTTGCGTGTTACAGGCTTGCTATTATCACAATAGGTAGGAAAAATGTGACTTACTTTGACTGGACGTAAACATCGTTGGCTTGATCAAAGCGATCTGGTCTAACATAACGGTAATCATCTTTGACTCCCACGGCTTCTATGACTAACTGAGCCGAGCACGCCACACGACCAGCAGGATTTTCAGCTAGAAGGGTGTAATGGCCAGCATCTTCTGGCAGGGCCATGTGGATGTGCAAAGTGACCAGTTGATCTCTGAACGTGATCTTGTAGCGCTGCGATGACACGATACGCTGTCCATTCTTGAACCACGTAATCTGTTCACATGGAAAATGTTTACATGAGCATGTTGACCCGATGCAAGTGCAGACTAGGATGACAACGCATACCTTTGGCTTTGGATTCCCACCAATCTTCACTTGGAATGTCGCGTCTGAACCTTCCAGAAGTTTGCTGTTTCGTGGGCGCTGAACAAGCTGAGGAGGAACTGTCACACCGGTGTCCTCTTTGGTTTTTGTATCCACCTCAGTCTCGGTATCGGTTTCTCCCGGGAACCGCTTCGTTTTCGATTCCCGGAAGTCGATTTCGCGGAGCAATCGGTACTCAAAAGTGTCCACTTTGAATCCCTAAAACAGATACAAATACATATAGGACTTCAGTTTAAATAAAAACCCATTTGACAAAATACTATGAAGTTGTCATCGTATCTTGTCTCACGGTTGCTCACTTGCGATACAACGAATTTCACTAATGAATGGGTATAAATGGGAATAAATGGCACAATGTGCAAATAATAACCTCGTCTGTTCCGTTGGTGTAATAAAGTGGTCCTCCAGCATCTGTCTCAAAGCTGGTGCTATGAGTGACGCGTCTGTCGACGGTCGTCGTAGTGCGGTGGTCCACGGTTCGGCTCTGCTCTGAGACTACCTCTTGCTGATACTGACGATGAATTTGTACTTGTTTCTGTTGAGTTTGTAGAGTTTGTAGAGTGCCTTGAGTTGTTCGCGTCGCTGGGGCGCCTGTAATCATAATTATATAAACTCAATATTATTTTGTCCAAAGCGCGAAACTGCACAGCAACGTACCGTCTGTTTGGATGAGGACATTGCACACGGCTTCGCCATACATGTTACTGGCTGTGCAGGTGTACTCTCCCTCATCCTCTTTCTGAAGTCTCTGGATGAGAAGCGACGAATCACCGGTGTTTTCATTGTAAACCACGGTGTACCTTCAAAATTATAACCATGCATCAAGTTATTGCGAGTTGATTTGATTTATTCCTCATTCTAATATGAATGATCTCACTTGTCACTGTTGATTATGGGTGCTCCTCGTCTGGTCCATACTACTTGAGGTCTGGGCTGACCTTTTACTCTGAGCTCGAAGGAAGCATTTCCTCCTTGCACAAAGCGACAATTCTGTGGGACCCGTTCAAATGTGGGCGGCGCCGCAGCATGCCTGCAAATTGTGCAAAAATGTCATCTAATTAATAAATGGAAAGTGATTGCGTTTTAACAACTGGACGGTATAATTGCCTTATTAATAACCCAAATCAACAGTAAATAACCTAAGTCAACAGAGCAACCTAGTGTTCGTTAAAATATGCAATAAACTTGTCACCTCGTGTGAGCTCACACTCAAACTGCTCAAAATAAGGAGTGATGACGACTATTTATGGATAGCGCTGAAAAGGTTTTGCACCATCAGACTGTTGGACAGGTTTTGCAACAATCATCACGTGATAAACCTGATGATATAACCTGTCCAACACTGTTTCGACATGTTGCAAACTTTGACCAACAATAATTAATCAGCCCTGAAACAGCTTTTATTCTTAACCTTTGAATATCCATAACATTTCCTACATAAATTTTTAATACATTTGTAAATTTGCTACCATTTTAGAATATGCTCAGGATTATCTAAATACTTATCAGGAGTTATATATTTTCCCATTATTATAGTAACATAATTTGGTAATGTAACTTTAAGCACAGCAGAAGTTAATTTTTGTATGCTTCAAGACCTTTCACTTCACTCTGCAATTTCCTGTTTGAATTTTGTCTACAAATACTAATATATCTAGATACATGCAAATGATGTTGGCCTAGCTATAAAGTAAACCGTGTTGTCCTTCCTAGGAATAGAGGTTGCCTGCTGGAGTAAATTTAGCCATGCGAAATGGATCCTGGTGCACGAGATATTTCGATGAGAAAAACTACAGCAAGTGCACTAGCTCCACGTCTCAAGAAATTTACTCCACCATTATTTATGTGTACTTACTATTTGCTACATGTTTATTTATAAATTCATATAGCACCTAGAAAGATGCACATACCACCTGCTTCTCCGGTATTCGGCACCAGCACAATGCTACATAAATTAACCCTTCATTGTCCACATGGCTGCAATTGCTAAGTTTACATAAACTTCCTCCAACTACCATTTAGCTACAAATACACCAAAATACCCCAAATATCATGTTAATCTCTTTCTAAAACTAAACATGCTGATAAAGTCCAGCCAGAAATGTTTTGCATATAGGCATCAAAATAGTTGGGTTATAAATAAATGAGACATATTATGACAGCTGGAAGAATTAGCATATGGTGATCTTTAACAAACAATATTTGCTTAAGCAGTCAAGGCTGGACGATATAACTGTTTTGTATTTAAACACTTGACCAGGATCAATATTCTTTCTAGCAGTAATGATGAGAGAGAAATTGCCGATTTTAGATTTTTCTCTCGATCCCAGCGAAAAGATTTTTCTCGTTTTGTAGTATACGTTAAAAGACATTTTCCTTTCTTTCTCAACAAACTCTTGGTTCAAGTCAGATCAGTTTCTGGTCCATATATGGTAACAGAGCTCATCTTCCATATTACTTACACCTTGATGAGTCACACTTCCCCATTTACTACTACCGTATCTCCAAACCACCTGCCTTTTTACCAAAAAAGTCCTCAACATTTGCCAACAGCACCATATACACCAACCTCTGTAACTTAATTAACACTGATCTTTACTGCTTCACATCATTCCACGGTCTTGCACATGCAATACAAAAAAAGGAAGCAGACCAGGATCACAAGCCCAATTTAGCAATTTAGGTTGCCCTTGTCACTTTCTAAACTAAACCTCTCACCAGCTTCCAAAAACGAATATGTTTTTTCTGGTTAAGTCATCCCAAACAACTGTGCTCTAATCCACCATTCCTAAATTATGTTACATCATTGTTACATGCTAAGATATATACTCTTAGTTTATTATTCAATTTCCAATTCCCATTCATCATATTCCTCAAATATCCTTCCTGTGACTCTTCTTCAGTCTAAACATATCCACAGTAATCACATAACCTATGCAAAATACAACTCCTCAATCCCAATACATATACCCTAATAACCATCCATCCCATTATCTACAACATTGAACTAAACTTCAACTATCCTGTCAAACAGTGAGTTGAAGACATCCAGGTGATGTCAGTGTCCTCAATTAAAAACCTCAAGGACCCTATCCCAAATGACATTTGCAACTACACTATGGATTTATCAATATTGAACTACTTTTTTAATTTATGCATCCCATATTATGACCAGGACTGAATCCTAAGAAAGCACCTTCGTCCTTAATCTTCTATCCTGTGATCAGTTACATAAACACCTTGACAACCAACATGCCAATTCACTGATGTGACACTAGCATTGACTTTCATCTATATTTATCCTAAATAAGGTAATTCAACAAATGTACTGTATTATCTGCCTTCAAGCACCTCAAGCATCAAGAGTAGATACCCACAATACTCTTTTCATGCTACTCATGTTTGTACGTATGTTTATTTAAGAAAAAATATTCAGATTTTTTGGAAGCCTCGTCGCCATTTTGAATGTTGGTGATTTTTTTGCCATGCAGTTTTAAAAACAAAAACGAAGCAAACTGGGCACAAAGCTGCTTTATGTCAACAACCCAAGACGGAACTGAGACTTGGCTTCTCCATGAAAAACATGGTTTTGCTGGGCATTTGATTTGGCACTGTTAGCAGTTTGCATACAGCCAGTTTCAAAATTGGAAAGTCTGTTTGGCAAAGATCCACGTGTTTTTAGTTTCTATACGTTTCAAATACCGTCCACAAGGTGGCGGCAGAACATTTCTCATTATTCTTACTCAAGAGATACTAGGTGCTAAGCCGGGATATATTATACTATATTAAAAATTCGAGATTCCCAATAATTAAATCAAACTAGATTTTGGAAAAGTCATATTTGTACGGCTCAGTAGTATTTGACAGGAAAGTGAAAGCTTAGCGAAAGTAACACGATACGGAAATAGATTAGAAAACAGTGAAGAATATGGTACTTACGGTGTGGGCGACTGAATAACCATTCCTTGAACTGAAAAGCACAAAAATAGATTGGCATCAGACATTATTATGCACACAAGTATTTTAAAAATGTTCAAACAAAAAGAAAACACGATAGTTGTAACATCAATGTCAGTTCACTTCTCAAATAATATAATAGTCTAAG
Organism: Glomeris marginata; assembly: GCA_034696005.1. Lineage (NCBI taxonomy): Eukaryota > Metazoa > Arthropoda > Diplopoda > Glomerida > Glomeridae > Glomeris > Glomeris marginata. The sequence continues at coordinate 5,502 of JAQFZQ010000227.1, read as the reverse complement.
AGAAATTAAGAACTCATGCTACTTAGATACAATTTTGCCACGTGTAGAGTATTTTTCAGGAATTTCAAAAAACAAAGATGGCCGCCATTGCATTTTCTTACTCGGCAATAAAGCGTATGCACAATGAAAACCGTGCAACATGAAATGGTAAAGCACCTTTCAATAGCCGACATATTTTAATGTCAAATAGTATAATAAATTGCCAGTTGACCTCTGTTCAACCAAGGAAGTAATGTGTAGTTTTCCAAGATGGCGGTCAACATAGGTTTTCAACGTTCACATACATAGGTTTACTCCAACCATATTAATCGCTAGTCATAATTTTATATGTATAAACTACACACGCAAGATGTGCACAATGTACATTTAATACAGGAATAACTACGAGGAAAAAGGACAAGATGGCCGCCATCCAGTCTATTTTCGTTCTTCAAATGTAAATAGGGGATGAATTTAAATTCCGAATTTTGGTGTAGTAGTTACCGCTTGCTCAATGCAATTTCCGGGTTTTTAGTTTTATTGTATTTACTAGTTGGTTAATTACTTCAACCACAAAAAGAGTCCACAAACTACAACAATCAATATGGCCGCCATCCACGGAAAAAAACAGGAAAAATAAATACTGTATATGGAGTTCAATTTGTTTATACTTTTTCAGTTTGCATGTATATGTAGTATTTTGTGTTCAATTTGGTACTATCGTTTCACAATATTGTTTCGGGGTAATCCAGGTACTTCCCAAGTGCAACTAATGCAAGCTCCCTCTACATCTGTAAAATTTACATCTTTGCAAAGATTTAGTAGCTAACTTTGTTACATAATCCCAAGCAATCTATACAACTCCACTTGGCTTTCTAGTCAGCCTTATTCAATATGGACAGACTGTCAAAATGGCGCCCATTCTGAAGACATTTTTTGCCTATGTCTGGACAAAGAGATTTTCAAAAAGATATAACAAGATTCCTCTATTAATTCTTAATCTTCAAGAATGGAGCTATCACAGCTACATTTTGTACACGGATTAACCGAACGAATTAACACAGAAATTAAAACAGTTCTAACCTAGAATTTCGAACGCTGTTAATGACACATTTACATTTCACAAGTTAGGAATATGTATAATGTATATAATAATGTTATAAAGCTATAGGTTTATAAGGTATAGAAGTACATATCCTACCATGCACTCGGGAGGCCTGGAGATCGTTAAAAGGTAGGATTCGAACGAGATGTGCAAAGGTTTTCGTTCCAAAATGTTGGAGTGACTAGTTGCGCATGCGCACAACAAACCCGGATGGTAGAAGAGCAAAACGAATGCAAAACGTGAGCCAATAGCCTGCGACCAGTTGCATCTAATTTTAAACTGTAATTTCACTTCTCGCTTTGGATCGCGTTTCAAGATGCCATTTTTGGGGCACAGCAGGCTGGAAAACACAAAAGCCGCCACGAGTCTTTCGCCCACTTGCATGACAACGACCAAAAATCATCACACTTCCTATTTATCATCATAATGTTATCCACCCTATGGTTATATCCTTCAGATAACAGTTAGCCTGTCCAATTTGTAACAAACGTCTCTAAACGTCATATAATGGTTCATCAATCAAAGTGCTCAAACACTTCACACACAGACATAATAATAATAATAATTCTGTATACAGTAGTTGATTATTCATCAATGCCACTTTTATTTCATACTTTTTGTACAGTCAACTCCCTTACAATTGCATATTTTCATTCATGGGCTTGGTCAACGATTTTTCGAGCTGAAATTCTGCATTTTCTATTCAGTCGTCACTTATAAAATTGTTTTTCACCGAATTCAATAACATTTCCTTAATATTTCCATGTTTTCAAACCAAGTTGTAATCTTGTTATTACAGTCAACTTCCTTTAAGAAACTATATATACAAGGTGCAAAGATTAACATACAATTGTTTTACTATTCCAGAAACATACACATAAATGCATTTGAGTGTCTAATAGAAAATATTGTAGTAAGGCAATTTGGAGCAGATTAAATATTTTAGTATTAATTGTTGAACAGCAAGTATTTCTACACATGTTTCAAATGTCTTGTAATATGTTGTAATTACCTAAATGTGTACGAAATAATATACAAATCTTCAGTTGTGCTTATATCTGTCTGTGTGAACGAGTGAAACGATACATCCTTAAATGAGAAATACTAGAACATGTAGATAAAAATGCTTTATTAGTCCAAAACTGATATGACATTTTCTCCCTTTCTCGTATAAACTAAAATAACTGAAAGTTTCTACATTCTACTGTGTATGCAACACAATATAAGCAACACTGTGAATAAAAGCGTTAATGAACAAAACCTGGGTTGAAACAATAAATTACAATAATATATTAGCAAAATAAGATTAGTGTGCAATTTAAAGTCGATATTATATTGAGCTTCTTTCACGAAGAAATACTTTTAATAGATATGTGTACGTCTTGCACGCGGGTGCAACGCTGTAAATTTATCTAAATTCTGAAATAAATGCTTGTAAATTATAAAATAGTTTTAAATCCCATGGATATAAGATGATGCGCTCTGGCATAGCAGCAATGGTTAAAAATAAAATCAATAAATAAAGGAGTTTGGCAAAGGCAGTGCAAAGTGCCACGCGTTAAAACAACACTTTTCCCAAATCTATTTTGAAAAAGTTAGTTCAACCCAACAAATTGTATTTATTCTTAAATTAAACAACGTTTCCCTCTTTGCTTTTACCATGAAGATTGTCCCGCTGGAATATTCCCATCCATTGCTAAAACAGAAATAAACCAATCGCAATTAGTTATTTATGGACTCGTTAATTTGTTAGCTTCTTCTATAGGCACACATTTACATTTAATACAACCCTCATTAATTAGAAAAGATATCCCATTTAAATTGATAATAGTGTAAGATGCACAATTTCTATTAAAGCAAAGTCATGCGATCAGTACGTTTAGTTCAGTATAATTATATTAGTGTTAGAAAAGTGTTGATCAATGGGCAGGCACAGCAAAAGCAGTAAACCTTGTGTGATAGATGTTTAATTATTATTAAACGCAGAATTGTGAAGGAAAGGTGGAGCAAAGGATCAGAATGATATTAATGGTCACAACTTGATGGAACACTGTTTAAATAATGATGAAACATACAAATACATATATAACTGACAAAGCAAGGACTTTGTATTTTTCAGTCAACATTTAGGGGGACACTATAAACATGTGTTAGAAGGGGAAAGTTGACTGTAACAATATGGTCAACTGTAAGAATGAATGCAGTTGTTTTATTTATTATATTTCACACCAGATTTTAGGATTAAAAGTGTAAAATTGATAATTTCAAGTGCTATACATGGGATAAGTAAGCAGACCAAATGATTAAACAAGGTTAGTTGACCATAAGAGAGTTGACTGTAAATAAATCCAATGTATTACAATAAAAAACTTATAGTGTCCAGTGTGTCTCTTGTACTGGATGGTGATTTTGTGTAACTAAATTGTGTTCAATGCATGATGCTAAATAAGCACAATAACCCGTGCACAAGTGAAAAACTATTTTAATGCAAATGTATCAAAACAGTTGGTATTCGCAAATGCAAACATATAGGAAGTCCATTACAATTGCAAATGCAGATAGAATTTCAGAAAATCGGCAACAAATATTTAAAATAACTGCAATTTCTCCAAATATGGTTACTTTTATCATTTTTGAAACCTTTCCCATAGCTTAATGTTTAATGCGTTGAGAAATTAAAATCTTCCCAACACACATGCAGTTCTACAGCATTTGCGAATAATAGTGCTGATACATAAGTATATATGTTATTCACTACAATAGGACAAACCTACATTTCCCAAAAATATAATTCTAATGGGATACAGAAATTCTTGCCATCAACCTCATAAAAACTGTACAAAAAGTAGAAATAATTGCTTTCATATTCTTGCAATATATATTGCTCAGTTTCAATATAGGTACTCCAAAATGGCAACAAAAAGAATGAATGTGCGGACTGTTGCTACCGCAAAGTTGAACCACTCGTGCGCAACATGCGTCACTTCTTCCAAAAACGTCCACCGATTCCTTTTCAAAACTAAGTCGTAGAAAATGTATCACCGAAGACAGTGTGTCCGATTTCTAAAAATATTCAGCAGAGAGGAAACACGTACAACGCAGTCATTTCGGCTATTTCAACGCCGCCCTCGCATATGTTAAAAATGCAGCAAATACTCATCATCATCAAACACTCCTTTCATTTCAAATATCCATCTTGCCATTTCTTGTATCATTTCAAATCCTCATGGCCATATTCGTATAGTAAAAAAAAATTAAAATAGACTTATAATCCCGAAATAAATTTGTTTCGAGAAAATAGAAATAAAAAAGGCTGTATTGATAGATAAATACAGCAATTCCGAGAAGTGAAACTGACATTGACGTGGTCGTAAAATATTTCATACACTGAAAGATGCACCGGAAGAGACCGCCAACCCAATTCGCATGCGGCATGCTGTTTGCAAACTTCTACACGTGCAACTACCAAAAACCGTGCTGCGGAGGGCATTTCAGAGATATCCACTCTGTCCTTCCGCAACCAGTTCAAAGATCTAGTTTCCAAATGAGAATGTTACGAGAAAAATGTTAAGTTCCCGTATGGAAGGATAGCGTGGAAATGTAACACCGCGAGATCAATTAGAGTTCTGCAAGCAAAGCTGATAAACAAAATGGTATCCTACCTTTGAGGGTGAGCACAGCGGATGTGGAAGCCGAGCCAGCACCGTTGGTGGCTACGCAGGTGAAAGTGCCACCATCTTGACGGTACACCTCCGGCACGGTCAATCTGCAAGCACCGCGGCCGTAGCTGATCTGGAAGTCGGTTGAATCTTGCAGAACTTTGCCGTCCTTCTGCCATTCAATGGATGGTTCTGGGTCACCATGTACTATGCACTCGAAGAGGACTTCTTCACCTTCCCAGACGTCTTTGTCAGCCAATAGCTACATGGCAACAGTACATGTAACATTATTGTTTTCAGCAGCCAGTTTATTATCCATCATATAGGAAATGCTTACCTTGACAAAAACAGGAGCCAAAGAAGGTTTAGGCCTAATGATGGCCACATCATCTGACCATCGTTGTTTCGGGAGATCCACCAGACCAGGATACACTGGTACACCACCTCTAGGCATAGACGTTGGAGTCGGAGGAGCAGGAGGGACAACCTTTGATGATTTTGGAGTCACCGAATCTGGTCTTATGAAGCCAAATTCTGGTGGAGGACCAGGTTCCAGGACAGTGTCTGCTCCAACCTGAAAGTTAATATTATATTTTAGATTTGGTTTAAAGGACTTCTGACACGGTCAAACCTCAGGTAACGGATTTCAAAAATACTCGGCACAGGATATCAGGTATACAAACTGAAGTTACATAAAAAATTTGAGCCCCATTCGTTGAGCGATTGTAAAGATATAACCCAAAGTCTTCTCCTATACCT
>JAQFZQ010000226.1:0-41623 GCA_034696005.1 Glomeris marginata | reverse complement strand
GGCGGTAAGTGAACTCTGAACTGTACCCTTTCTGGCCAATCATGGACAGACTAATTGGCCAGTAGTCCCAATATACCAATGGCAGGGTTGGTCATAGTCCACTTTAACCGCCCTGTCAGTTCACCTTTAAGGTCACACATTATAATGTTATTATAATTAACACTACATTTTTGTCATATATATGCATGTTTACAATATTACATTTCCTATATTATCACTGTATGTTCAGTTCGAGGTCAGCTTTCTTTACATTCATGATGGACCAAAAAAATTGTGCATTTCAGAAATGTCTGGATTCTGGACAAAGGAATGTGGGCTGGTATTAATTTTACCTGCAGTGGCTAATCGGAGAGTTATGCAATAATCATTTTATATATATTTTACACGTAATTTTAATAGGTAACTTATAAACTACTTGTTTTTTTATATATAATAGGCTATATAATTCATAAACTTATTTCCTATGTTTCCAGACATTTTAGGCACCCTGCACAGCTAACAACAGGTTTCTGTCTGACAACTGCATGCATTTTATATGAATAATTCAATATTTCAGATGTACACACATATATTCATTGCAACCACCCTTTCACCAACTTTCACAAAGCCAAGAAGAAAAAAATAATGAAAAAAACCAACAAGTAGCCGGAAATGGCTATCCGATTTTCTTTAGCCACCACCCCGCAAGATGGCGCTCATATCCGTTGGCCCCCAGGGACATTCACGACCCCTTGACTCATTTCCCGGGCTCAAAAAAAGAACCAATGAGAGATAAACGGGATAAACGAACAATTTTTAGTCCACCTCTTTTATAAACAGCATGACCATTGATTTTTTTAATAAGTCGCCAACATAACGTCGTAAATTCCTCGAATGGCATTTGAAGAAATTGAAAAAAATGTAGGTCACGTGACACGTCATCGTCGCGTTTCGGTCACTTTCAAGGTCAATCTCCAGAGCACAATTTAAAAAAATATAACTGCAATATAGCAACAACATCTTGTCTTTTCGAAGAAGCCGCTCACATCGCCACCAGTCACGTGATTGCAATCATTCTGGGAAGAATTTTCGGTTGATGGCAACACTGACAATGGGGGTCAGCAGATCCGGGCCAAAATTCAAAGGGTTGAGGCAAGGGGTTGAGTTTCCCAGCAAAAATACTGAAAGGAAACTCAACCAACAAGTGTTGCAACAAAGTCTCTGTTGAAAGTTGAAATCAGTAAATAAAAAGTTTATTAGCACTTAAAGCTCCAAGGGGTAATTAAGTTAGGAGGTTCGTCTATGTTTGCTGACCTCCTAATCTGATAAACTTTAAATGCTTGAAAAAATTTCCATACTTTAATAACAATTTTCAAAATTAATATTTAGCAAATAACAATGTGTAAGAAAATTACAGCAAAATCGTTCAATTTTACAGAAAATAATTCAAAATACTAATGGTATTCACTTTTTGAGATTCTTCTTTATCAACTTGGACCATTTTCCATACCTTTTCCAAAACTAAACACAATTATTCCAATTTTCCATACTTTTTCCAAGGCGCTTGTTTCCAGGTCTGGAAAATAAAACTAATAATTTCAAAACTTTCCAGACTATGGGAACCCTGTTAAAGGTGAACTGACATGGACTCTGAACTTTACTTTTTCTGTCCAATCCTGGACAGACTAATTGGCAAGTTGTCCCAATTTACCCAATGGCAGGGTTGGTCATAGTCCACTTTTACCATCCTGTCAGTTCACCTTTAATAACTTTTTGTACCAAATTTACACAGGGATTTTGTTACCCACTTGCTTTATTCATAATTTTTCTTCGTGCCAGTTCACCTTTAACATAAATTCCTCGCCATTTTTATTTTTAAAAAAATTGGGACAACTTTTCAGAGCATCACCTGGTATATCGGAAGTGAGAAATGTTTTGGAAACCTGTTGGTATACCTAGTAATTAGAAAGAAAAAGACTACTAAAAAAATATTTGTGTGTGTCAACCAGGTGGAATAAGTGCTTATATTCTCCCATGTAATCGGACACAGTTGTGCTATACAAAAACTCATTCATGCATTGGTTTTCTTTCATTCATGTCAGCACGGATTCATTTCTTCAAAGGGCCACTCCTTTTTTTTTTTGCTCCTCCCATTTCACAAAACACGTGAACGTCCCTTGAATTCATTAGGTGAATTTCCGACCATGTTTGAAGAAAAGTTTAAAACCTGAGATTGGAAACTGTTCCACGGAAACGGAAACCACTAATCAATATCGATATTCGTATCGATACTGGCTGCATGTATTTTCCGCCATATTTTTCATATCTCCAGCGGGACATTAAAAAAGTCCGATTGTGAACTACTATAAGAGTATTAAAAAAAAATGGCGATTTACAACTTCCGGCGGATGAATTCGACCCAATTCCCACAGGAACGTGTGTGACATATTCACATATGGTGTTAACCAGTTAACCCATCTCGAATTTCCGTTCGGAATTTTATCAAACAAAAAAAATATGGAGGAAATAAAAATCTTGAAGTTTAAATTTTACATTCAATATTTGTGTTCTTGAGTTTTTTAATAAGCCTATAAAATCCTTTCATCCGGGCTATTTTCCGGTTAGTACTGTTATTTTGACTTCTTGGTAATACCATTTTGGAAACGCACCAAGTACAAGGCCGAGCCTTTAGCAACCCCAAGGTCACCATGGCTGAAGGCTGTGAACATCAACAAAAAAATAATTCAACTCATTATATATTATTAAATGTAACTGAATTGGTCACTTGTATAAAGCTTGCTTGTAAATTGTTGCAGTTTCACACACACCGTATTTGGATGCAAAAATTATTACATACCAGGATATAAACCACGTGACAACAAAATCCAAAAATAGAATAACGTACAGTTAGTTATCTGACAACTGTGGACATCATTGTTGGACATATGGGCCTATTTAATTACATACCTACGCAATATTCGATCGATACAATGGACCAATCACAAATTGACAATTTTTATTTTGGAAATTCACTATGCAATATTTTTCTATACCTAAATTATATAATTGCTGCATATAATCAATGATAAAATCTTCAACCAAAATAGTAATTTCATGGTAATTTCTGCGATTTCTACATTATGGACAAGTCACGTGACTAGAAATTCTCATAATCTGACCCAAATATAACAGCTGCAAAGCCATATTTTGTTTTAGTCCATATATTCACAGCTGATAATAGAATTTTAATAATTATAAAGCTCATAACTTTTATAATCGTAATCTTGGTAGAAGATTAAAGGTGAACTGACAAGGTTTTGTAACATACCCTGGAAAGTGTGTTTTTCTGTAGAATTGGTGCCAATAAAACGATTGGCGAAAACAAAAGTTTTTTAAAAAATTGTTACAAAAAGTTACGAGTAGTTAAAGAAGGCGTCATGGAAGGACTGTGTCACCGCGCTGGTGTCACAGTGTCCTGTTTTGGCAAAGTTTTCTAAGTACCTACTACCACACTTGGTACTAGTACTAGAAAATAGATGAAAAACTATTTTGTTAAAGTTGGTTGTATGTGTGTGGTATTACCGGTGTTGCCAAGGAGCGATGTAGAGAAATAGGGAGCGGCAAAACATGGTATTAAAAGAAAGAAGAAAAAAGGTGAGTCGCCTTCAGGTTAAGCCTCTTTTCTTGCAAACTGCCATTGACCTCTGTGGAATTCCTCTCTAAAACATGTCCATCTCATTCCCACAAACAAACAAACAAAAAATGCGGCCGAACGCAACTTTCACGCAACGTCAAATCATAAATTGGTAGCACCGCCCCTTTGTTTTTAGCCCCGCCCAAAATGCTCACCACGGAGGTAAACTTTCCCTTATCACTGAATTTTATATTCCTTGCATATCTTTCTCTTCAAAAGGGTACTTCCCATGCACCATAAAAACTTTCCACATGAATAGAATACCCAAACAACGTCTTTAATTGAAGCACAGCCTCGAAAAACGATTCGAGTTTAATATTTTGAGGGGGAAATAAAAAAAATGAGTTCATATTCGTAAAATCACATTTCTGATGCAGACCTGCATATTTATGGACAATATTATTTATAAAAAGCTATTCTGTAAGGAATAACGAAAAATATAATGCATTTTATGTGAGTTTTTCTCATAAAAACCATAATAAAGCAGTTGAATCGTTTTTCGAGGATGCGCTTCAAAATGCTTAGCAGAGGAAATGTTTTTACAGTAAATATCCTCGTTTTCCAGTCAGCTGGTTTTTCCATTTGAAGGTTTGTTCAATTCCTCGTGCATATTTTCAAAAAGTCATGTAAAGTAAATAATGTTTCTCACTTTCGACACCAGATGGGGTACTGATTGCCTAATGACATTATTTATTATCATTACCAAGAGTGTTTAAACCGGGCAAATATTCCGGCTCTGACAGGTTTCACTGTTTATGTAAGTTGCGCTAAATGTGACTCACCAGGTAGTCCGCACAGATCATACATTCCGAAAAAGAACTCGTACTCGGCGTATTGAGCGCAAGAATTGTCGTATTCGTATTCCTCGTACTCGAAGTGGTCGTATATTGAATGGTGATGGAGTTGATGGCGATTCTGATCGCAGCAGCCGATGCCGATCGATATCGGCACCCCCGCCGGCGAAACGCCGCACAGCGCCGTTCCTTGGCGCGCCAGCGGAGGGGGTGCGTCCGTATTGTAGTATCCAGTCAACATCACCGCCCACACCTCTGAACATAATCATCATAATCCCCGTCAAATTTTACGTTTACGTCACTACTGTCTCTTCAACTCAATTTCAATTTTCCCTTTCTCAAATATTGATGCGAGTGAAACGTAATCGAGAACAGCATTCACACAACAAGGTGGCGCCACTTGAACCTATCAGTTTCATTTCCGGTCATCGGAAAGACAAACCTTGACAAACTATGCGAAAACCGCGTTCAAGATTGCATCAATTATACTAAAGCCTTTTGCATATTAGTTCATAAACTCATCGATGCAAACTTGAGCGCAACTTCAGTATAATAATACAATGGAACCGCGATTATCCAGAACTCCGTTCGGATAATCGATGTTCCACTGTATTTGCATTACATGCAATGCTTCACTTCGTTATTCGTTAATTAATCTAAGTGAAAATGCGTTAATTAAATTACTACTGGTTACGCTCTAATTAACAGCACGTGCCAGTGGCGCCACCTGGCATCTATTTACCCCACGTGGAGCGATTAAATAGCAAGTTAATTTTGTTATTTTAACCGATTTCACAAACGATCTTGATGACATCAATTCTGTGGTTATTTCAGTAAATGTTTTCACTTACACTTTTCTGTAATTCATATTTTAATGGTCATTACTAACGTTACAAGATATAAAAATAGAAATTATTTTCTCGTTCATTCAATATACTTGAATGAATGTAATTCATAACTGCTATATTAGTGGAAACCATGGTTATGTCATATACTGAATGCTGCCAATTACCCAAAACTTGAATGGTAATCACAAGAAAAATCACCATAAATTGAGCTGGATGTCTGCTATATGCACATACTTTTTGCAACATTGAATAAGCATAATTTTAATTATTATAATACTCAGGAAAGGTTATAGGCTATACCTATAAATTATTACGTACAATAGTTCAATGTGCTTTCTGCAATTCACGTTTGTACATCAATAATGTTACCATATATCAATAATTTTAGTCAAAATATTAAACTTTGCATCGTTTTTCGATGCTGTTTTTCAATTACTTTTAGTTATAAAAAATGATTAAATGACATTAAAAAACATTACCAAAATAGTTTAGGTTGTATTCAATTATACGTTGTCATTTAAATTGTTTTTAAATAAACTTGGAAAATGGCTTGAAGTGCATAAACGTCCATTAATGATGTACAATAAACCTACATGTGCTATATAGACCTCATTTATGGACGGCCCTAGTACGTACTATACAAGGTAATACACTCAACACATAAAAGTCTATGCAATCTACTTGTTTATGATCAGCAACTGAATTTTCACCAGCGATACCTTGCAATGGCTAGCTAATAAATGTTTATTTACCCTCTAAATAAATGTCTTCATTATTTTACGTTTTGGTTTTACCTTGGAAGAATTTTTACATAGGTATATGTCAAACAAAATGGCCGATAAGATATTAACCGCAAAATAGATTTCGATCGAATGACAAATCAGTTTCAAGATGGCCGCCGCTCGTTCCAAAACGTCACTCGCATCAACATCGTCAAATTCCCTTCGATATTTTATTTATTACGAATCAATAAACTATTTTCTCATAAACAGGTGAAAACTACAAACAGCTTCCTTTATTTTTTGCCCCAAGAAAGGATTTCATCGATAGTCTTGTCTTATTTTCCGAGTTCGAAGCGCCAACTATTTTTCGCATTCGAATCGAACGTTTTTTCCCCCATTCAAATAATTTTTCCCGCCGTTTCCAGTATCAATATAATTCGATAATATCGATACTGGATGCCGTCGACCTCGACCTCGTACAGCCAGCGAAGCCAATAATATTCGGCAGAAAACCACATCTCTATTTTTCTCAGAAACCGATCATTATAATTTATCCCTTTTGGCGCATTTTTGCGGCTGCGCATTCGCGTGCGACTTCATTTTTTTTAAATGTATATAATAAAAAAATTAAGACGAAGTTTTAAAAAATAGCATCTATAGGGTGACCTGAAACGAGGTCATCACCCAATTAGCAACAGTAATTGTGTTTAGATTATAAGGTCCAAGGGCGCAATAAATCGCAATCCTTCGTTTAAAAATCGTAAAAATTCCTATATTTAATTTAATTTTTTTTTTTTAATTTTCAGTCCACGTCATCGCAATAAAAGCGCACATTTTTTCGTTAATCTGCTCACACCAACCGCACCAACTAGCCGTCTGAAAAATCCATCAAGGAGACAAAGTTTCTTTTTCTCAGCCAATCAGCTGTCATTTCGCTCACAGACAAGACTCTCGATTTATCCTTCTTTTCAAATGAGTACAGAAAAAAAAAAACTAATCGAATTAACGGCCGCCAATTTAATTTAATCCCACCAAATGTCATCCAACTCAAACTTTCCCCAACGTCTAAAAAATATTTCCCCCCTTATACAAAATCCTCATTTCATACAAAAACAATAACAGTAAAGAAAGAACACTTACTCAAATAGTAGAACAACAAGTTCGGATCATTCCTGACATGTTTCAATAAGCCAGGAATAGATAGATTATAGATGATGAACGTTCGTTCGTCTTCCTCGCGCTTAAATCCAATCGATCACGTCGAAGAAAAATAGCAAAAAAATATCATTCATCCGCCTACTAACATCGAACAGTTGTTTTGTGAACGTTGATTTTCCGCCAACACATCGTTGCTACGCCGAAACAGAAAAGTTCCCACTGTCCGGAAACGACGTACCAAACACCGACCTCACGCATGGAAAGATCGCGAACGAATGGCAAAATATAAAATGCCGCGCCCACATTGCAACCAAAAAGTAGGCAGCCGTGCAATGCAAGGGCGGGTTGATTGGCCGACCGGTCCATTTTTCTCCGGGGGGGAGAGCAACGTTCCGTCACCTTCTTACAGCCTTGTTTACAGCACGGATCTTTACTAAATCCTCGACTAAATCTTCCATTAAAAAAACACCAATCCCTAATATTACGTTATTCCTTGTTATTCTTCACATTAGTACACCTTTTACAGTGAAACCTGTCATAGCCGGAATCGGACACCTATTTTTTCTCTACACAAAACGGACATGTTTCAAAAATACTGAATTTCCAGTTATTGTAAACAGCTTCTTTAATAAATTATTTCAGCTCACGGTAAATGTGTCAATGCACTATACCAGTGCATTTAAACAGTATTTCAGCTGTGATTTCAGTGAATTCTGCAAAGTTCCATGACATTTTAGCATATTTCGTGACTTACTGTGTGGTACTGCTAATGTAAACCAGTGATCAATCGGTCAACTGTTAGGTCAAGGTAAAGTGGGACGTAAATGTACATTCTGCTCAAATGCAAGTTGTCAGTCAAGTCACGCCCTCTGTACGCCCCTGTAGCAAGTATAGTACATGGGAGGGTGGATGGAATTCCACAGATATGTCACAAAAAATTATTTGAAGGAAAAACTTGCCTTCATACTGAACCATGACATAATTTATGGATTGCCCCTTGCATCATATACTGACAAATGAAGTCGCAAAGGACAGCTCATTATCTTAAAGAACATGATTAAATTATCAAGTTTAACCACCTGAGACATGCCATGCGCTGTAGTATATAAAAGTTACTGTATTATAGGCTCAGCCACCATCATAAAAATTGACGTCAACTGTGCTCTCATAGCGGTTTGCACCGCTTAGAAACGCCCACGCATGACGTCATTCACCCCACGCATATCCTCACCTTGTATCACTTGTAGCTGATCCCCCACCTGCAACGAAATCGCCTCTCCCGGATTCACATGCAAATGTACTACGTGCTGACCGGCAGGCGGCGTAGGCGTTGACATCATCCCTCCTCCAACATGGTTTGGACTCGTCCCAGCACTGCCGGGATGCGAGCAAAAACCTGGCATCGTTCGATTGGACGACGAATACTTCCAAATATTCGTCGGCGGCGGCATCTTTTTAGTTGCCGCGCATCCGTCACCGCCTCCCAGTTCCCATTGGTCGGATGTGGAATCGGGGTGTTGCTTCGCGTCAGCGCCGTCCCCGTTTGTTCTCTCATTGGTGGACACTACGTCGGAAGTGGGCGGATCGGTCGCCAGGCCGTTATTAGAGGCGGGCGAGGGAGATTCCATTTTCGAAGACGGAGGAGACAGAGGTTGAGTCTTCCCCGCAGCCACAGTTATCATGATGTAGTCATCTATGTGAAAAAAATCACAGATGAAAAATTCAATAAATCGAAACACCGATTGATATTTTTTATCTTTCAAAAGGGGAGGGGATGATATTAGAAAACAAACGACAAATACAAATAAAACAAATGCCGCACATCCGGGCAAGTACACAAAAATTGTCCATAAAAATGGCAGGATGTTTCACGAAAACTTTGCATTTCCTTTTTTCAAACAAATTTGTCATCACGATCCAATGATGACAAAAGTTGGTGAATCGTTTCCTCCATTGGTCAGTCACTCAACATTTTCAAAATGATGAGCTCACCGACATTACTGACCAAGAAACAAAACAGATGGAAGGGATTATAAAACTGGTGGCTTCCCCCTCCTCTTTGGGTGAAAGTAGACTCGTCGATACAGGTGTTTTCATGTGCACCGGCGAGTCTACTTTCATCCAAAGGGGAGGGAAAGTCACCAGTCTTGCAATGACTGCCTCAGGTAAGAGCTGAGGATGGCGTTTATGCATATGTTAGTGTGTTTGAAAACAAAGACGCGTTTTCTACGTTAAATAACAGGTTTTTCGGAAAACACCCGGGAACATAAAAGACTCGCACGGTGTCGAAACGTATTGTTAAATAGTTTTGGTTAGGTTACGTTGATTAGTTTTCAGTCTGACACTTGTAATGACATAACAAAGCATAACAATGAGCAAAGCCATTTGGTATTGTCATCCTGGCATTAAATTACATTTGAATGTGTTGTTAAAATAATAATATCCTTCCTCATAGCTGCCACATGACAGGTATTTTCCAAGAATCACCTGATGCGATATACATACGTATGCAAATTTTAAACAAAACAATTTTGCAAGGAAAATAGGAACTGGAAAATGATAACATCTGGCAATAATAATTACATAGTAGACACCAATGATCTGTACCATCCTGTTCAGTTGTAATATTTAGGCCAAGACACGCCTACACTTCAATGCAAACAATGCAGGTAGATCAACTCGTTTAACCAACATAGGCCTAGTTCCACAATGCAATGTTTGGCGGCGCTGCAGTAGTTTAAATTAACACCTCAACTGGAGCATCAAATTTAAATAAAATTGTATAAACTACAACATATATACATTTTTAATTTGAATGTAAAATAACCGAAAGTATGCGGATAAAGGATGTTCATTTTAGGATGTTCATTTTAGGATGTTCATTTTACACTCTTGTTCCATGAAACAAGTACTATGAATAATTATTTGTACAATGACTCTCAAAATTTAAATAACTTCTCATCTTTCCCATTGGATTATGAATCAGAGTACTACATATAAATTAAATTGATGGTTATACTGTTACTTGCAATTATCCATATTATAACGAAACATTATACATATTATTCGGCCTCATAATTATATGCCATATTCATGAAACTTTAGAATGATATTATAAACCGAACTTTGGTTTAAAATTAAACTGCTGTAACTTCATATATAAAGTATATCACCATGATCTTTCACTCTTCAATTCACTGTATTATTATATGTACATAGGCCTATAATATTATACAGCAT
Organism: Glomeris marginata; assembly: GCA_034696005.1. NCBI lineage: Eukaryota > Metazoa > Arthropoda > Diplopoda > Glomerida > Glomeridae > Glomeris > Glomeris marginata. The sequence goes on along the minus strand of JAQFZQ010000226.1, from coordinate 31,188 downwards.
TATTTCCATTTACAATGGATGCAACAGATCCCAAAATAAATAGGATGTATGTATGTTATTTCAAATAGGATCAGATTTAAAGACTTACAAATTATAGTCACATAAGATTCCAATAAGCCACTTGGTGAATATAAAATCTCCATTTTTTTTTCTTCTATCTTGTGAACACCAACACCGGTAGTTGTAAACTTTGTTAACCTCTTATTACTCGGCACAGTTTTATACAGTGACTGGATAATTAGCATAGCAAAATGCAACATAATCCTGACACGCAATGCGGAAAGTCCATATAGGATAATAAGAAATAAAAAAACAAAACCGTTCTCATTTGCAATTTTTTAAAAACGCAATCAAATCACGCCCACATCTTAATTTGCCACGGTCTCATTTACTACTAAATTCACACAAAAGTAGAACAAACTAATAATTAATTCACCAATTTAACTAAAACACTCATTTTTTGTATATCTAGTATGTAAAACGTCCCATTTCAAATAACCTTGGACATAATGGGTTATGTGAATTATGGTAAATTATCATTCCAGAAGCCAGTGGTGCACATATGGGTGCACTTATACACACTATGGGGTCAAACAAATGAGAACATTCACACTTTGAATGCAGGTTATTATTGTATGATTTTTGTGCTGCTATAATGGACAGCCATATTTACAATAATAGCACCTTTTGAATCATAAATTTTATTTTTGTTCTTGTTCTTGTTGCAAAGCTAAAAATGCAACTGTCACTATACGATTTTCCATATATTAGTTGAAATTTACAATGAATATAATTTATATTCCCAAATTCTATTGTAAAGAAATCAGTAATGTAATTGAAATTTATTGGAATCATCATATTTTTCATGACAATTAATGAAGGAAACAATATGGAACCATTAAAAATGGTTGTTTGACTAGCTGCAAGGGAAACTACTTTAAATTAAGCTTCCTGTTTAATACAATATCATTTCAAAAACAACACGGATTTAGAAATAAATAAGGAAATTAAAATGCGTGCATAATAAATACATCAATTATATTCAACCTCGGGACGTCATCACTTCTTTCTGTTCAATTTGGAGCATATGTGCCACTGAAAACGTTTTCTCACCTAAATTATTCCACTTTAACTACCTTCCAAAATGTATATTAACGACAAATGAACCGTACTTTAACTCGATTAACCGTGGAAATGTTGAATTTTGCGCTGGGGAAACGCGGATGTGGAACGTGGAATGGCCATGGCTGCCAAAAACCGAACTGTCAAAATGTCATAAATTCTCTGAAAACTTGCCTAAAACGTTCAGGAATGCGATAAATTCGCTATTTATCTGCGAGTTCTTTCACACGCATCCTTTCTAAAAGCAAATTGTGTTTGCCAAGCTGAAATACGGCTTTCCAGAGCCGACAATCTGTTGGCTCAGTGACCGCCTAAACGCGGCCAAGTCAGTCATTGACATCCATTCTGCATTTGTCAAAAAGCGGACAACTGGCGCATAAATAGCAATGTCATTTCTTAGAAATGACTCCAACCCGTTAATACCAACTCTAGCCATTGTTTCAAAGGTGCCGGAACGACAAACGATGACTAAATTGTCCGGGAAAGGCGAGATTACGGCTTACCTGAGCGACAGCACGTCCGTGTCCGTCCGCCATTTTGGACACTTGTTTCAAAACCGGTGCGATCGCAGCGCCAAAGCGGTGAACCATTGGATTTAAATCGACCCACGTCAACGCGTAATCCACTTTCCGCTTGTAAATGCCGGATACAGATTGTAATAAAACCGTGAAATCAGCCCTGTTTTAGCCGTGCCAATATTTATAAACTTTTACGCGGGACAATTACTTTTCCTAGAAGTCACGTGACCTTCGCGTTCGATGCACCGTTCACTGCATTTTTCGCATTTTTGCTGTGGAATTCCAGTAATGACGTCATCGGTGTCACAGGGCGCGTCGGTGAAGTGGACATAGCGGGCTTGAGCGGAGGCGTTATTTTAATTAGATTTATTATTACGTGATCGATTCAAATTGCGAAGATCAACTGTTCCAATGATATCATGAAAATTGTTAATATTTTTCATTGAACCGCTTCCGCGATTAGCACCGTTTTTAGTCAATGACGTCACGACATTGTGACATCACAACGTCACAAGCCGGCAAATTTAGAAAATGACAGTAGTGAATAAATATTATTATAGATTCCGGGTTACCATCAATCTTATTCACGGTTTTACTATATTTAGGCTAAGTTTAAAGGTCCCTTACGAAACTGTCAGTTCACCTTTAACCCTGTGTATTTGAAAATTTTGAGATATTCTCATAAAATATCCATTACTTTTCAATGAAATCCAGGAATCCCATGGCAATAAATTTAAAGACACCCCAATTTACTTTTTAGCAGCCCTCTTAATTAACATCCAGCTGTGATTTCGATAAAATATTCACTATATTTGCAGAAATGCAACAGCTAGAGTTAAAACGGATTAGTACAAATATTGTTTAATACCGTGACAAATATAGGTTGTTATTGATTCGTGAGAGCATCTAGGTCATTAACGCAGTCATCATAATGTTATTGATTCTGTTAATTACATTTCACGTAACTGAATATCAATTGATAAACTAAATATTGTCATAATGCCAGTTCAAATATTATGACAATATTTAGTTTAACCTATGGTTTAACAGGTGTCTATATATTTTTGTTACCACCATAATACATGTATATTCATCCATAAGTAAAACATACTCATTTTATGGGGCAAATATTTATTTGGATAAACAATTATCTAGCAACTTAAAAAATACAACACTAAAATGAACAATAACTTATTTTTTTTTACACTTGCCAAAACAAAATTACTAATATGCTTTATAGCATATACAAACAATATAATTCTGCATTACAAGGTATAACATGTATTTACCTACATGTCTCAAGAATGACATTCTTAGGATGTATGCATAGTAGAGATTCATCTATTAATTTAATTTATAAAATGAACATCTAACATTACTACATGTTTCCCATTGTTGATATCATTGTACCCCAATTTAAAGCCAAATGACATAGGAATTTTAAACAGAAAGTTTAAATGTTATTTTCCAAATGGGTTAATCACAGAGAATTCTTTTGACATTTTCAATTGAGCTATTAGTGTCTTAGTGTATGGGGAAATTCCATGCATTTCAAATAGACAGGTATGTAGTAGTTGAGTTGGGAATTGTGGAACATTATTGAAATAAACATTCAAGGATCCACTCCACTATGCATATAACCTTGTTCTGTCAACCCAACCCACTATCACTTTCCAAATAACTGCAGAAATTTGAATATCTCACATGACAAAAAAGAAATAAGTATTGTATTAAATCAAGTTGCTGGTACCAGTTTTCCAAACTTGAAGAGCTGCACAGCAGAGCAGAAAACGTCATTGTCAGATGCTGTTGGTAGGCTGCCTTGATCCTATAAAAAAAGGTGAATAAAAAAGGTCAAATTTTGTAAATAAACAGGAACATGAATTTAAGTGAAAAAGTAACAACAGTAACAGCTCACCTTATCATGAAAATTGCACAGACGTCTTCTGATTTCCAGATCTCTACGAGCACAAAGGGCTCTTCTGTGCGGACCAAAGCTATCAAAGATGGTGGCCCTTTCCTTTTTCTTAACAACTGCCAATGCATGAAATGCAGCCAAATTGTGTTCCATCTTGAATTCCTGTTCGCTTTCTAACTTGTTGGGATCTAGTTTAGCATAAATGCAAATTAAATATTACATATGTGGTAATATATCCGAATAAAAGAAACATATCCAGTTGAAATTCAATTCTTACCACCAGTTTGGGAATTGGATACGAGCAGCTGACATTTTGTTCGTATCTTCTCAAATTTCTGTTGGCCAAGGAGGTTTGCTGAAATTCCAATGCGGGTCAAAATGTTGACAGGTCCAAACCTCTGCAACACGTCAACAGGAACCAGATCTTCAGGTTTATTGGCCTCTTTGGAATTTGTAAGACTTGACCAATCAACATCCAGTGCATCGATTATTCCTGATAATGCAAATGTAACACAAATTAAAAGACGCTGTTTGCATAACCTGCTAACTCGTATTTATTTACATAAAATTTAACATTCTGTGCATTTATTTGGCAAGCTGAAACCAAAAATTACATAACAATTATGGAATGAATGACAAACCTGGTTTAACTTCTGATTGGTCGGTTGGCTTCTGCCAGTTCACATCTTCACTATCCTCCAATATTGCTTCAAGCTCCTCATCACTGATAGGATCGTAATCATTTGTCTCACCAGCTACACACTTTCCATCCGATTGCAAAGAATCCTCATTGTCTTTTCCTGCTAAAATGGATCCAATTTCAAATCAGTTTATTGTTTAATTAACTAAATAAATTCCATTTTTACTATAATATACCTTCCGGATGGCTTGGTACATCCTCCACAGCTGTTGAAGAACTAACCACCAATAGTTTATCAGCGGAATCCTCTTTTTCAGGTGCCAACGTTAACCTGTAATCAAAATACATTTGTTTTTTCCACTAGAAAGTGAGATTATACAATGATTATCTTACTTTTCTGGTTCAACATCAGCTGAAATTGGAACTGAACGTTCACCACTATTGCACCGACTTGAGGTACCAGTTGAACGTAACCGGTTAACTTCGCGTGAATGTCGCCGGGACCTATGACTCTCTTCTCTGCTTCTACCCCTGAAACATAATGGTTAAAAACAATTCTAACAGTATAATATATCAAATAAAAGCTTATACTGACCTACTACGACTCTTGTTTCCATCTCTGACAGACCCACTTTTATTATCTTGAAACGGGGAGGTCTTTTTTGCTGTTCTCTCCCTGCGTTTTGCAACTATTGGAACAGCTTCCAGTTGTTTTTCCTTCTCATCACCATCCTTTTCTTTATCTTTTTCTTTTTCCTTCTCCTTTTCTCGCTCTTTTTCTGCCTCGGCAAGTCTCTATTAGTAGCATTTACAACATAATAATTCACTTCCTTCAATTTTAAGAACTTTATACATATTTTCATTTGCTTCAAGGCAAACCTGTTGATCTTCCAAACGGTTTAACAAGTCATCTGAATCATCGCTCCAATCGCTCAAAGTTGCAGCAGTTGGTACAGTTGCATCCCCACTGACACTTTCTATTTGGTAAAACCAGTACAACATAAATAAGAAAATTGGTAAGCAACAAGACAATCTATCAGAAATAATAATATATATGTGCGTACTTTCATCAGAATCTCTTGTAGGAGCAGATGGAACTTTAGGACAATCTGCTGCTTGGACTCCAGTTGTGCCTAATTTAATCATAAAAATTCTTCAAATTACAGACTTATCTGCACATCAATGAAGGATAAACTGTATATAACAATGATAACTACAAAATCAAGTGGTTTAGTAATACTTTCTGCTAGAGGAGGATCAGCTTTCCTCCGCTTTTTAGACTCTGTTCCATCTGATGGGGAAGAGTTCATCCTCTTCTTGGAATGTTTTGTATCTTCCACCACCTTTCGAACACTTTCACCTGTTTTTGTATTCGTTTCACTTGTTGGTGGCTTCACGGTCAACCCTTCCGTAGCTACCAATCTTTCCGTGCTTTTCACCCTTGAAACCTGGAAAACAGTTCTTTACATTAATACAATGAAGGCATTTACTTGATTAATCATTACATACAAAGAAATCCCTATATGTATACCTTATCTTTATGTCTATCCCGTGCCAATGTTGTAACTTCCGTGATGGCCCGTTTAGATTTTACAGATCCACTTTCACTGCCTTCATGACCAGATAATTGTTGCACCCTCGTGGCAATATCTTCACACGGTGGAGACACACGAATCCGCTTCGATGCCGGCACATCCTCTCGGCTATGATCACGTGACCTTTTCCTAAAGTAACAGTTAAATGATTACCAATCCCATCTCTCTACTTCACATTATCATCTGTCTTGAACAGATTATAAAGGCATGAATAACCTGCTTCTTGTGTCCTCATCCCCAGTTCGCCATTCGCCAACATCTGCACGCTCATTACCTACAACAACCGTAAAACTCACATTAATATTCATAAAACATTTGACATAGTACTACCAAACTGTCAAATTAAAATGAACCGTGAGATGATCGACTTCCTCTTTTTCCATCCCAAGTATCTCTTCTGGCAACTGCATCTGTCCGATCTTGACTGGATGTGTTGCGCCTCGGTTCGGGGGACCTTGGGGGCATGAGGGGCTGTGGGGATGCTGGACGGTCCCTCTCTGGACGTCTCGCATATTCAAATGTCTCTGGGTGACTCTCGTAAGACCTGTGGCCGAAGGCTTCTCGGTCACGTCCAACTCTGGCAAATGGAGACATAAAAAACAATAAATATCGTTTAGGTTTCATTATGAAGTCCAGCTTAACTTGTAGTTACCTTCGTTCCGCACTTAAATTTCGTCCTTTATCTAAACTGTCCCGGTCAATCCTGTCCAGCAACCTTCCTCGGTCTCTTTCCTTGTCTATACGCATCCTATCCCTACTCTTTTCTCGTTCACGTTCAGCCCGTTCCCATTCGGCGAACACGGCAAACTGCGGTGACAAAGGAGCTCTACGAGGAATACTCTCCCATGTCCTTTCCTTTTCTCCTGCTCTTAAGCCACGCTGATCATCCCTCGATTCATGTTCACCACTCTTACTTCGCCTCTGAAAAGTAAATTATTTTTATTACCGTGGAAGTGATCTCAATCTCAAACAAAAAAATGACTAGTTTTTGTATATAATATCAGATTAAGTAAAGTTATTACTTCTTTACATTTGAGATGGATCACATCAAGGCTTACATGGTCAGATTCTTTAGACAGATGGTCTGGAAGAAGTTTGAGAGGACCCGCTCGACCTCTTTGCTCACCGTGATCCATCACAAGCAGCCGTTGTTGATCTCTGGCACAAGGTTCTTCAATTCTGAAAATTATAATGGTAATTAATTAAATGGCAAATAAAAAATATTACTTGTGATGGATTCAAATTTTAGATTCGTTTCTTCCCTCAAAATTAACTTATAGCTTGCTTATAGCAAACAAACTGTGGTTTGCATATCATGAATATTCAATACTTAAACTTCTTGCATTACAATTAATGACCGGATGACATTTTTTATTATAGATTTGCCAAAGAAATCAACTGTTGTTGGGACCGTAATTGTGAAACAAGTTACCACTTATTATAATATTATATGCATATCTGTATGGTAACAGCTAGCTAATTATATGGGCATTAGTATAGTACAAATGTTCTGGGAAAGATGCCACTAAACCCTGTTCGGTCAGTTATGAAGTGGACCCCCCAAATAACCAATAGTTGTTTTGGAATAACCTGTTTCATACCTTTGAACAGGAAAAACTAAACTTCTTCAGTGAATTAAGAAATAGAAATAGGTAATGTGTGGCAAATTATGTGATTTGTAGATAGTTTTCCACGCTGTTAGACAGCTAGGGGCATCCAAGTTGGGCATGTGCCCCGTCCTGGTTCACTGGCAAATTGACTCTGGACTTGTTACCGCCCGGACATTTCGCCACCAATAGCATTACATTAGCGTCGAATTGTCTCGCGGATAAACGGCGGCGGATAACACCTGCGGCAATTAACTTGAAAACACAGGATGCAAAGTTCAGCGGGGAAATGTACATAGGTATGCAAAAATCCCTTGGAAAAATTATACAGTATTTTTTGAATTCAAAGTGCAAGGGTGCAAAGTATTTTACACATAAATTATGATTCTGTACAATCCTGTGGAAATATTTATGCAAAAATAGTAACGTTTCAAATTTCTGAACATTGTGCACAGTTCCAAAAAAACTTGTAAACTAAATTCCAATTTATCTTGGCAAAAAAAGGGGCGTGTTTACTTTCATTATTGACATTTCAAGAGCCAATAGTAAATGGTTTCTGCTTGATAGGCCACACCACCAAAGGGTGCAGTTTGTAAACACATAAATTGGCTAGTAAATAAACCAATAATCAAAGAGATTCACAGCTCTGTTTTGCAAAGACACGCCCATTTTTGCCAAGGTAAATTGGAATTTAGTATATATCATATGCAAATTATGCACAATATTCATGAAAAGTTTCTCCCCCGGGAAAATCAGTCACCTTACCAATTTCTTTCTCTTATTCCTAACGTTTTCTGTATTTTTTAGGTTAGTAAGTAGCAACGCTGAAAATGGTTCAAAATTCAAAACTCGCCTTCCTCTCCGGAACATTCCTTTATCCTTTTTGGTGGCTTTTGCTCTAACAGCAAATAACGGGGCAATCCTTGAGCTGTCAGCCACAGCTCGCAAAGATTTCTCCAAAGCCCTCTTCTTGGCAGCACCGGCCGCAGCAGCCGCTAGCTTCTTGGCCATTAGAGGCTGCCTCCGAACAACACCGTGATGTTTTTGCGCAAACAACGATGGCACGTTCGGATTCCTGTCCTTGTCCAATCTACTGCCAGCCTTCCTACGTGCAATTCCTACTAAAGCCTTGTTGCCCGCCATTGGCTTGCTCTTCTGGAAGTTGCCTTCCTTCATCATGGGACTCCGAGATTTTTTGCCAGGACGAGATGCCATCCGTTCCACTTGGGGCCAATCTTCACCGGGCATTTGCCGACGACTTGTCTTCCTTGATGGTGAGTGAGAGTCCAATTTTCTCCTGCCTTTCTTTGTTTCCTTGGGTACGGGTGAAACAGGTCTTTGGATAGACTTGCGATGGGCCTCAACGTGATCTCGAGGTGCGTCCCTCACCCTGCTGCTTGATCGAGAAGGGACATCCTAAATGGACATTGATATTAAAAGAACCGGATTGGAACCATAGCATTGAAGCTGATTAAAACTACAATCATCAATTAATTCATCAAGGAATTAAGAAATTATGCTCACGTCTCTCGGGTCAGCAACACGTTCTTTTGGTTTTTTCTTCTTATGTGGATGTTTTTCAGAATTCTTTTGATCAGCTGCAACTTTTCTGCTCAAATTAAAGAAAACATTGAATTGACAGGTTTGTATTACAGCTAAAATACTAAGCTTCATTACATTACCTGTGTTTCTGTTTTTCAGAGGTTGATTTTGATCTTTCTGCCACAAGTACCAAGCTGTCAGTTAATCGCTTTTTTGGGTAATGTCCCGTACCACATTTCACTTTGTCTTCCTTAACACTTTGTTTAGCACCTGTTAAAAAGTTGCTGTTTCAGTATGTGATGGTAATATCAGCAGAAATACAGATAAAAACACAAACAAGGAACCTCTGGAAAGTGATCCACTGTGAGATCTATCGGCTCGCATTCTCTCGGCTCGCATCTGTGTCATATTTGCATCGTTTTGGCCCAAAGCTGAACTTTTCGATTTCTTCCTACGCCGCACTTTATCTCTGCTATGCCTCACTTTTCTAGTTTCTTCACCAGAACCAGATTTGGATCTTCTCTCCTTTCCCTTCTTTCGACTTTCAGCTGGGTTCCTGTTGCTTCCAGCGCGGCTCCTTGATACGTCCACTCTGGAGCTAGCGGAAGATGCAGCATCATCATCGTCACTGCTGCTGCTGCTCTTGCTGCTACTCGAACTACTACTGCTTCCACTACTGCTACTTGAGGAACTGTCACTTGAACTTGTTGTAATCTATAAAATTCCATTATTTCAGTTTTATACTCCTCGGCGTCATCCTAACCTGAAATTAACTATTCCACGCATCACAAATTGGTTTTCTATTTTAAAGTTGCTGTTAAAGTGAAAACAAATGTATGGTATCACTAAGAAATCAATCTCAATCTGTGATATCACAAGATAAATTCCGATAAATTCCTTTTTTATTGCGCTTCATTATGAATTATTGCGAGGGACATCAACAAATATGTAATACATTGCAAATGGTATTTCAGGGTTGCTACCAAACCTGTTAAGTAAATTTTCCAGGTTTTCCAGAGCGATTACACAAACTTTCCAGAGTATATTTTACGTAGTTTACATTTTGCAATAATGTAGTAGCCACATATGAAATTCCTGGACTCGTAATAAAATTAAAATACATATAATATATTTCATTGCTAACACTTTTCTTAATAATTTTATCGCAAACACTTTCTTAATAATTTTAATATAAAACATTTAAGTTGCACATTATAAGAATTTCCCCGAGTTTTCCAGGTTTTAACAACATTTTGGCAAATTCCCTGAACATTTAGCCAAAATCTAAATTCCCTGAGTTTTACAGATTTTCCCTGCTGGCAGCAACCCTGTATTTGGATATTGTTGCACTAAATAAAAGAGATTTATTACTTCTGCATCAAAGATGTAGATTAACATTTGGGCAATTCATTATATGGAAATACATACTTACAACTTTATTGATGATGACATTCTCCCGCTTCGATTGCAACAGTTTTTCTTTCTGCTCTTTCTGCATTTCCAGCTCCAATTCCCTCTGCAATTCCTGCCGTTTCTTCTCCAAAGTGAGTTCCTCTTCAAAATCCAAATGTACACGACCTAAGAATGATTATATGTTCAAATGAAGACAAAACAATATTGCATTGTAATTTACAAAGATAATTAACCAGCGTCTTCTGTCCAATTCCGACTCGATCTCCTCTTATCTGAAGAAGCAGTTGCAGCCGAAGATGGTCTTTGAGTTACGACAACCTGCGACTTTATTTTTCCATCATGTTCTCCTCTTGAGCTCCTGCTCCTGGAACGTCTTTGGCGCGTTTCGGGGCGCTTTTCAAAATTTTCATTTAATCAAAATATCTATTCATTATTCCGATGGCAAAAAACTGATTTCCAATCACTTTGGGTGAAGGTGTGCGGCTTTTCTCTGGAGTTCCAGCTCTCTTTGCGGACACTTTACTACGAATATTTGAATCACCCTTTTCTTCTTTATCTTTAGTCCTGAAATGACAATTGTATATATATGTACTAAACAAAATCTAATAAACATGGCCATTGTCTAGATTAAAAAGTTTCAGTGCAAATTCAAAATTGGTCTAAAATGCATTAATATTTTATGTAGGTACCAAGAGTGTATGTATACTAAAGGTGAACAGCTTCAACTAAAATAACATACCTATCTTTCGATTTATTTCCGGATTTCGATGAAGGTTCATGTTGATATTTACATTTATTTCCGAATTGACATGTTCCATGGCGCAGCCAATTTCGACATTTTTCCTGCCAATCGTCGCTAGCTTTCGGCTAGAAAAGAGCAAGACAATTGAATAAATATCAACCCAACATACCAGAAATACTGTACTATTCATGTTTTATGTGTTAACCTGGGGAATAGAATTATTTGCCGCACTAGAACCTGGGCCTAATCTATCGAAAACGCTCTGCCTTTTCGGAGGAGAATCGGATTCTTTTCCAGTTCTGGATTTGTCCATCGTCACTTTCCGCTTTGCCTTCGCCATATTTCATTCCTAGAAGACATAAGGCACAGTTTCTTTTAGACAAACAGACCATATTAACCAAGTAATAATAATAACAACCATGCATTTGCTCGCTTACGATCGCTACCAAGGAAACACAGTTTTATATATAGGCCTAAAGTGAATCCGTTATGGCGCAGGACGATTTATCGCCTGGATGGTTCACCCCTATCACGATTTACCCCACAAACAAAAACTTTTCAAAATTAAAAGTGAAAACTCCCTGCTTGCAGGGTCCGTATAAACTTAATTAGTTTTTACACTCTTGGTTTTTACTATTTACGCATGACATGTATCACAAAGTAATACTGCAGTGCGGACAAATAGGCAGTCACATATGTACGTGCTCTTTCAAATATGGTGCCAAAATTGTCAAAGCTTGACCTTGTTTCAAGGTCATCCGTGTTCCAACTTTTCAACCGTGCAAGATAGGGAGGGCACAATAATTTCGAATTGACCATTTTCACTAAGAACGTCCCATTGCAAATATGGAGGCTGTAGTGGGTCAAATTATGTAATCTGATTGGTTGAAAACAAGTTTTCTCACAAAGGACGCCATTTTTCGAAAGTTTTTTTTTTCTTCTTCTTCAGCGAATGACAGAACGTATAATCTCTAATCCTGAATTTTTAATCTCGAATCCCAAATCTAGCCCATTCATTAGCCATTGCTGTAACCATATGCTTTAACAGAAAAACTGTAACCTATAAAATAACAAATGTTTCTACAAATGTTGTGATCGATTAACAGTCCTGTATATAGCCTGTTCACAGTTAACTTTAAAGTAAAGTGGCATCGCCATCTTCTTGGTAATTGTTGCATATTGGTTGATGGATGGCGCATTTCCTCCACAATAGCTGGATCAATCATGCAACAATTTCCAAGAAGTTGGCTATATGCCATTTTACTTTAAAGTTAACTGTAAAGAGACTTTAACAGCCAGGCCACTGTTTGTTGAACCATTGGATGAACAGAGCTTTTTTACCAGACAACCACAAGATATGAAAGCAATATGTAATCAGTGATGCGTATATTTTAATCAGTGATACAGTTCTGCCAACGTAAATTGGGATCCATTTTTTGGTGCCATAGTATAGGTTAGTCGGTCCCCATAAAGGATACTTCATTATCATTCAATGCGTTGTAAGTGTTTGTGCGTTTCAATAGGCTTTTGCGTGATTTTAAGTCTTCAAATTACCGGTAAGCTAGCATTTACTACAGTAATATATAGTAATATCTTGGTAATATTAACACATGTGCATTACTTTGTAACTTATTATGGTGTGCAGACACATTTGTATTCGAGGAAAACGGTTGCCAAGATGGCGCCCAATGTTACCATTGGTTTTGCTACAAATATTTGGAGAAAGTAAACATTGTGAATGTATCTGGAACAGAGTGTATACAAGACACAAACAACAGAAGTTCATCATTGGTCAGCATTCACTCATGGCAGGAAAACGAATTTGTGGCAGCCATGTTGAAATATCACAATTCCAGTCAAGGTAATCATTATCTTCATTATATCATCTATTTAACATTCAAATCTAAAGCAATACACAATTGACATATATGCTTTAAAGTTTCATAATTCATGACAATGTATTTGTATAATGTTATCATGAATATAAAGTGAGCTGGGAAAATTTGTAAAAAAAATCAATCTATAAATAACTAAAAACTTCAAACACCATGTAAGCTAGTCTCAAATAATCAATAATCAATTAGCTTCAGCACTATATTTACCACATAAATTGTGTTTCGGTTTCAGTGGATTACTAAACAAACACATTATCACTATATGCAGTTGTTAGCAGTTGGTAATTGCATAGATAAGATACATGAATTTTACAAACACACATTTCATTTCACTGATCCATCCCATCAAACCTTAATTATAGCAAGTTCATTGTCTTGCATAATGTACTTAGTTCCAGTGTAAGAAGGAACAAGGGCCAATTTCCATATGCTATATTATACATGACTGACATGACTAAGTGTTATTCCAAATTGCATAAATTACAGTAGAACTTCTATACCTGAAAGTACAAGGAAAATTGGAAAAACTTTCAGTTGTAGAAAACTTCTAACATGAAAACAAAATAATGTAGTATTCATTGATAGAACATTTTAGTTATGGAGGTTTGACTGTATATACATTTGACCATTTAGATATTTGGACATCAGGATATTGTCGCAGCTTTCAACCAGAAAATATCACCAGCAATTGTCATTGGCTGGTTAACGATGAACAACTGATGCAAATGAATTACACTTCTGATATAGACTATGATGACTTGTTGATCAATAAATCAGTCACATTCCTCTTAACAAATGAAACAGGTATAGGCACATTTTTATACTGTGACTCTCTCTAACTCTGTTTTAAAATCCCAGCTTAGAATTAATTAACCATGTTCCATCCAACAATTAAATCTTTAAGATCTGTGCCATTTTTTACAATATGTCAGGACATAAGAAATGGCGTGCATGTAAGCCAAATGAAACAGAAATGATGCCTTCCATTTGCAAATGGCGTCAACAATCAACAGCACTCCAGTGTCAAAACCAACCAGATGTAAACTGGGATTTAGATACAACAACCCTTACAACGTGGGAAATATCTATAACACACTCCATTGCAACGCCCTCAACGACAGTTCCTGGTACTTCATACTGTGATTCAACACAATGTGAGGGAATCAGTTGGCCACAGACGTCTGGTGGCCAAATGGCAATTCAACCATGTCCTCCTGGTTCTTCAGGTTTGTGAAAATGAATAATGAATGCATGTATAAAGCACTGCATGCAGACATTATCGTGTAATTTTCATAATTCACCTCTAGGATTTGCAACATGGTTTTGTAATGAATCACTGTTAACCTATCAACCTCCAGGAGAACCCAATCTCACAGGATGCAAACACGACTGGGTGATAGACATTGAAAGCACGGTTTGTTAACTTTATGTACATATAAGTAATGGCATAACTGATCAATACCAATTTATAAAGTTAAAAACTGACTTGATGATGCCTGCAAATAGTTAGATTAGGATTAGGATAGATGATTAGGATTTATTGCATCCAAAATGCAAAATTTTAATGACTGAGTTTAAGGAATTTATTTTGAAAAAGTCACAATTTTTAAATCTACATTAATTTAACCAAAGTGTTTTTAGTAAAAGTGAATCAATGAAGAAATGAAAGGCATATAGGGGAATGCTAAACAAAATTGGCATTAAAATAACTTTATAACTTGATACTAAAAACATGGAACAAAACTGCCATAGCATGGGAAAAAGAACACCTGGTGGTAAAAACAGGCGTTACCAAAGGGGTTCCATATGCCCTTAAAAGTAATGATGAGCCTCAAAATCATGGATTATTTTAGGATTTTGTTTTATTTGGCAATCTGACTTGGGTTTTGCTTGGTTTTGAATGGGTCCATCAAGATTTGTTTCCATTATTAAGATCCATGGAGGTAATTATTCAGCAGTGGGAGTCATATTCACAATCTGGATGGGAATAAGCTTGTCACCTGCTCTTTACGTGCTGGATGTGATCGAAACGCAAGAAATCCTTGCAAATATTTTGGGGAATATGCACAGAACATCTCCCAATGTTTCACCAATGACTATCCATGAGGTTGCTGTGATGACTGTTAAAATATGCAGTCAAACTCTCCATGACAAACACATGAAGACTTGGCATCAAATGGAGTCAGTGAGTGAATATCTAGTTTCATTTATTGTAATGGTCCTGATGTAGTAGTATATACCAACAGTTATAAATAAAATAAGGACATATTAATTGTATATTGAACAGGCACTTAAATCAACAACAGCTAATCTGATTACAGAAAATGTTGAATCTGCGGGATTTTTGCTCACGGACGGTTTCACTAATTTATCTATAAGTATATCTGAGGAATATGTAGGTAAGCTTTGAACAAATCCCATATTTCAATATCAATATTGACCCATTATAAAGCAATATCATGTTTCAGATATGAATGTTCAGCGTCATAATCCTGATTTTTATGCCAATTCAAGTCGAAGAATGGACATGAAAGATTATGGAATTTCAATAATTTTCCCCAAAAATTTCCAGTACATCAAACAGGAGGTGGACAATGATGTGAGAATTGTTGTGGCAGCATTTAGAAATCTGGAAAAACTTCTAGTTGGAAATATGAGCGAAAAGAGCAGGTACAGTATAAACACATCAATTAAAAACTTAATGTTTTGTAATGCATCAAAATCTAAAACTCTCTTTGTAATTTCTACAATCTTAGTTTTAGTCTAAATTCCCGAGTTGTTGGGGTCAGTTTTGGACACATGACTACAGAAATAAGTTTCCCTGATGATGAACTTCAGTTGTATTTTTCAACCATGGATACATCCATAAAAGGACAACCTGTTTGTTCCTACTGGAATATAACCAAAGAGTAACTTCATACTTTACTTTAAAATCCCTATATCTTCCATTCCAATAAAGTTACATGTAAAAATAGCAAGACCATTGTACCATTTTTATAGATATCCGAACGGAAATTGGCATATGAAAGGATGTAGTCTTGTGGAATTTGATGACAACATTACCAAATGCAGTTGTGATCACCTCACTAACTTTGCAGTGTTACTGGATATCAATGGTGTCATTAATCATGTAAGTAAATTTATAACTGTTCTTATTACTAATATGTAAGGAAATGAAGTTATGGTCATTGTTATTCTCAGCTAAGTCCAAAAAGCCAGAGAGCTTTGGAAATTTTGACTGTTATTGGAGTTTCACTGTCTGTTGTATGCCTCATGTTAAGCATTGCAGGCTTTCACTTATGCAGGTTTATTTTTAAACATTTTACAACAAAATTGTTTCAATCATGCATATTTCAATAGCAGTTTCATTTTCAGATCACTGCATGGAATAAGGACATCTGTAACAAAGAATCTATGCATCTGTTTGTTAGTAGGTGATATTTTCATGCTTTTCGGATTGGACAGAACAAATAACAAAGTAAACAATTCATTATTTCACATGTAATTATCACATATGTATTATGAACATAACTTATGGTGGCAACAGAATTTAACTCCCAAGTTCAATAAAAAAATTGAAATGGAACTGGAAAAAAAAAACAGTTTTGTTTCAATTATAACTTAATTTTTCTTCAACATCAATGTAAATTTCCAGCTGGAATCTCTCCATATTAATATCTTATTCTTTTTGAAAGGTTGTTTGTGCTGCAATTGCATCCATTCTCGTGTTTTCTTTCACATCATCCTTCTTTTGGATGCTAACTGAAGGAATTCATCTCTATTTGCTGCTCAAAAGAGTTTTTCAACCAAGGACCAGCCCATTAAGATGGTATTACCTTGCTAGTTATGGTATATGCATTATTTCTATCCCTATTTACAATTATATCTTACCTTTAATATAATATTTATAATTTTGTATTATTTATAATTCCCAGGAATTCCAGCCCTGATATTGTTCCTAGGACTTGGAATTAATCACACTGCTTATGGCACTGAGAATTAGTAAACAATGCAATGCAATACTATACTTGTATAATTTAATAACAGCTTTATTAATTACTGTGTAAATTAAATGTATATTTATGAATTATGTAGCTGCTGGTTGGATACAAGTAGTTCTATGATATGGAGTTTTGCTGGACCAGTGGCTGCTGTTATCACAGTAAATACAGCATTACATTAATAATTATAAGAAAATATTAAATTATTGAATTTATGAATCCATGTTTAATTGCAATCTAATGGCAACATTAATAATTTAAGTGTAATTTATGCAGATGAACATCATATTTCTGGCCCTTGCATTATATACATCATGGCAGGCAAGTCAAAAGAGAAGGATGTCACTGTCAAAAAATATCAGGTAAAGAAACTGCATCTATAAATAATTATTTTAACATTAAAAATTTGTTGAATAATATTCCAGGCAATGGATTCGAGGATCTCTATCTCTAACATCGGTTTTAGGTGTAACCTGGATATTTGGATTCTTTTACTTGGACACTACAACACAGCTGTTTGCATATGTCTTCACAATCCTCAATTCCCTTCAGGTATAAAGAGAATCCAAAATATGTGTTGTACTTTCAATGAAATTTTATATATTAAAATTTTAATTGTTAAAAATCTCACTGTAATATCAGGGTTGCCTTATTTTCGGATTCCACTGTATTTTAAATGAACACACCAGACAAGCCCTTCTCAGATCACTATCCAGATGTGAATCTTATGCCAAATGCAAACCAGAGTACAAACGGGTAAATTTCAAATTAAAAAAACGGCTATAACATACATATGTTGTAAAATTCAATTCCAAAAAAATACTAAAATAATTTTGCATTTTCAGAAAAGAAAATCTCAAACTGCCATCAATGTAGTATGTTCCAATGTGGTAAACAAGAATGTTGAATGGCCAGCTGTGGTATCCACACCAAGTACCTCATCAACTTCAGAAATTCATGATGTACAAAATCAGCTGTCACACTAATAACAATAGGCAGTCTGGGAACAACAGTGACACCTATTGGACAATTTCAGCAATTTTTAAAGGCAATTGAATGATGTCTATAACATGAGTTTCAATGCTGAAGCAGGGTTCATACCACTCAGGGAAACCAGGAAAACTCAAGGAATTCAGGTTTCATCTAAAAATTCAGCTAACACTCAGGGAATTTACCAAAATTTGACCATAACCTGGAAAACTCAGGAAAATTTACATAGCATGTACCTAAATACATATGCAATTGCAGTTTTAAATTACATTTATTTAGAAAAATGGTTGCATAAAACTAGTTTCACCAGCATAGAATACGCCAAGAAATTTTACCTTGAAAATTCAGAGAAAATTTTGGTATAATCAGAGATTGGTATGAACCATGTGAAGTGTCCGCAAGGAATCATCTAGTATTAATTAAATTTGTTGAAAATAATTTCTACACATTAAATTCACATTACTGACTTTTAAAATGTTCGAATATTTTATCATTAAATTATAAATCAGCTTGCAATATCCTATTTTGTAAACAAAAAAAATCATATTTTGCATAATTTTAAAATTCATATAGTTGTGTATGTAATGTGTTCATCATGGAATTATGATTTAATAATCAATGTTAGCTTTTGTAAAGAATAAAAGAATAGTAATTTCCCAACTGGGATTTGCAAAAATCTGTAGGAAATATTTTGTGTAAACAATTCCCAATTCTACAGGAAAAGTTATTCTGCGTGTCTTTTGCACATATAACTTCCTATTTGTCCGCAGTATATATTACGTTTTTAATACATATCATGCATAAAACGCTGTTAACTAATTTTTATCCAAGCTGTATAATTAACAATTATTATTAATTGCATTCCATCCTTGAAAAGTGTTAGTTTACTGTTGTTTTAGTAAAAAATGTTAGTATTCATAAAAGAAAAAATGTATTGATTTCATATATTTCTGAAATAAATCCACATTTATATCATCTACCATAAATATATGCTTACTTGGACCACATTCGTATAAATAAGTTATATTACACCTGTAATTAATATCAAATTGCATCAATGCTCCAACAAACATTGTTACAAATTTGATCCAGATCCGGGATGATTACAAAGAGAACTACTATCATCTTGCAAATATTCAGCATTTGATTATTTCACACTGGAACATTACTCAGAGTGAATGTTAAAACACAAACATGAAATTAGCATCTTTCCCAGTCAATGTAATATTCATTTCTGTAGTAGTCCTAACATTTAAATATACCGAACCTCAAGTTCCAAATGCACAGCAATGCAACCCAATGAGATTTTCAAACAGTTTACTCAACTTGCAACAGGTAAAGCAAATAATTCACTCTGTAGATACAATTAATTTACTCATCAATCTAATCTAAAATAAAAGGCCAAATAATATTTAATTTAGTTTGCTGGAACTTGGTATGAATTTGGAAGATACTATTCAAATGTGAAGAAAAACTTAATATGTTCATCAGTTTCTATAGTCATACAAAATGATGGCTTCATATTCATACATTCAGCTCTTGATGTCAAGTAAGTAAATGTTAATTAAATCACAAGGATAGATAATTCAGACAGCATTAGCATAATTTAATTCAGAATAAATGCCCTATTTTAGACGTGAAAAAGCAACGGTACTTGCCATTGAAGGTGGCAAATTAATGATGACCACAGAAGACTACACCCCACCAATTTTGAAAGTAAGATATTCAAAAACAAAAACAACTATCAGCTACCAAGTGCTGGATACAGATTACATCTCTTATGCAATCCTCTGGTCATGTGAAAATAAAAATAAACCTGCAGGAGGTAATATAAGTTTGAACTGTCCACCAGATAAAAATTAATTGCCAACTTATATTGAAACAGTGTATATATGTATTTTCTTTACTTCCTGAATGTATTAGTTGGATCCAAAGTTTTTGCATGGGTTCTAACACGTGATTTACACATTAGTCCTGAAAAACAAAAGTGGTTAATGGAAAGATTGGATGAAATTGGTATCAAACCTGATCTGATTCTGAAAACTTATACAGAAGACTGTGACGTCATCAATGCATATGAAATGTGTGCTATTCTAAAGATGGTAAGTGAAAAATTAACTTGATAATTCCAAGATAATTCCTAGACACTCAACTTCAGTGGTCACATAACCAAAAAATAAGAAAATATATAGGTTTGAATTAGAAAGTGCTCAGTAGGTTGTTTAATTTCATCTTATTTCATAGTAATTTTCAAAGAAAAGAAAGAAATTTAAGTTTGGAAATTCAAGAAACTGTTGTTAACACATAAAATATATTATTTAGCATATTTTCCAACAGTTGTTTCATAATTATGAATTTTCAGGTGCCATTGCAAGCAAATGATGATTCTATAGAATCAACTCTAAATACCATGACAAACGAATCAACTCGAGAATCCATTGAAAATCCTATGAATTCAGAATCTACTGATCCAACAAGTTCTGAATTGAATATTAATCCCATGACTTCAAAATCTGGTGAAATTCCCATACCTACAAAACCGCTTTCAACAACAGATGCTATTTGCCCCAAAGGTTTCAACTGCTATCCCATAGAAACAACATCTATGGAAACAGAAATACCTTCAACTGAACCTACCACTGAACTACCAATCACCACAACAGAAATGACTTGCCCCAAAGGTTACAACTGCTATCCTATATCCAACCCAGAAATAGGAAAATCCTCAAGTGAATTGCCAATGTTAACAACGGATACAAATACGGAACAACCTGCAGATGACATTCCAATCACTGAAACAGAACTGAATTGTTCCAAAGGTGAAAAATGTTATGCCATGCAGGACACACCTCCTGAAGAATCTTCCACTGAATCTCCAATCTCAACTACTCAAGGTATTTGTCCTGAAGGTTACATATGCAATCCCAAAGAAACAACAAAAGCTGTAAATCCATTAGATGAAATGTCAACCTCTGCAACAGAAACTGTGGTTTGTTCCAAAGGTGAAAAATGTTATAGCCCGGAATCACAAAACATGGGAAAACTTTCCATTGATTTGAACATTACAAAAGAAATAAATTGTCCCAGTGGCTTCATATGTACTGCAATGGAAACAAAAGCTACCGAAGGTCTTTCTACAGAAAAATCATATCCAACAACAGTGTTGTGTCCCAGTGGTTTCAGCTGCTCTAGACTACCCACACCCGCCATTGAAGACTCCATCAAGTGCACAGAGCCTAACTGTGTGCCAATGGCCACTTGCTATGCATCAACAACATATGGAGGTAGTTTCGGTTCACAAACAAGTTCAGAATGCAATTGCCCAACTATAAAGTACAGTGAAGAGAAGGATAAAACAGATATCCGTCCGCAATCAAGTCCACCTGCTTGCACTCCCACAACAACAGATGGTTTTACTGTAGGAAAGTGTGATAATGCCAAAACAGCAACGTATGATTACAGTGTTGTTACAACCACAACACCAGTGGATGGACAGTATACTGTCATTGGACAAGAATCAACAAATGTTACCGACAGAGATGTGACTGCAGCACAGGTGAGAACAGTTTTGAATTAAAATTTCAAAATATTTTTCAAAGAATGAAGAAAGAAACTTCATTATGTTGCCTAAAAAGGTATCAGTAGAATACCTCAACAATATACCTCAAATACTATTTCAATTTCTACCCAAATTATTGAACAATTGTTAAGTATATATACAATGTTAAATATTGTATTACTGTATAGAGAAAAAGTTTGTGAACCAAACTGAAGACTTTTTGTGGCAAAATATTTCAATATTCTGTTCACAAAACGGCTTCAATTTGGTGTACAAAATATTGTGTGAATTGCACATAACTGTTCACAAACTTTTCTCCTGGGCCATGCAGATAGAATCTCTACCAAAATTAATTGTTTGAATACTAAATTTTAAATATAGGATAAATTATATTAATTACATATGTATTTCAGAGCATAGATGGCGAATTGCCTGACATTGTCAGATCACCTGGGTCATCCACAAATCGCACTTCTGATTCTGAATCCACTTTTAAAGATCCAACTAATAATACAAACTCAACCGGTAGCGAAACTCCAGTGTTAACCAAAAATTCGTCCAACACCAAAGTTAACCTGAACAGAACAAGAACAAAAAAAGGTGGGAAAAAAGAAAACACAACAGTAATAACAACACTGGCTCCATAGAATATCTGCCAGGTAGCTATGGAAAAATGTACCTTAAAATTGGCAACAATTATATAAACATGTATGCAACTGAATCAATTAATCCCAAGATTAATATAAAATCGTCCAATGAGCTCATGATGTTCGAATACATTCGACCATAAAACAATTTAGAATGTTAATTTTTTACGAATTCAAGTGATAATAAAAATGCAATGCATCGTACTTACCAAGAGAATTGACTTATTACTGGATGAGATGACCGCGATGATCGGCACTCGGACCGCTCGGACGCGACGAAGTCAGTCAATAAATTCAAATTTAGCGGCTATCGATAAGCACAGCAACGCCACCTGGCGGATGCGATACGAAGATCATCCTCGAAGCGTGAAAATGCCGTTTATGAAAGGATCGGCCCCGATTCGACGAACGTTAAAATACCTTGAAAGTGGTAAAATCGTATTCAAAGAACGAGTCAAGATATTCACACTTAACTACAACGTGAAAAGCGAAGATCATAAAGGTGCAAGGTATAGTTTTTATCGTTCCGAAAAGCCGTTTTGTCATAAGCCTATCATCCGAAGCGCTTATCAACATTTTTCGTTTTAAACTTAGAGATTTCGCATTCTGGCATGTACCGCAACTTCAATACAAGAATCCGAACGTTCAGGTTCTTACCTTCAAAAATATGACTCCTAGCCCGTTCATCCGATGCTTTTTAGGTTCGTAATCCACCGAAGAGCGCGAGGACATATCCTTGCTTCCTCTCCGGCAACATTCCGCTTCTCTTCTGTCGCGATTGGCGGAAAATGTCGAATGTTCCCGCCCTGTGGGGGCGGGGCGATATTTTTCCCGCTACTTTTCAAATGTGAATCCGATGAAGTAGGAAGGAAAATAAGTTCATTTAATCGCATTAAGCTTTGAATAACTCTATAAATAAAATTATAGGTTATGTACCTACATTAAAATGCATCAATACAAATATAACTACATATAGGCCTATCTATAAAAGAAATCAATTTTGTTAATATCCACTCTGCACACCAGATGAAGGCAACGAAGTACTGATGGACATTGACAGAAAAGACAAAGATGAAATACACGATCACCTAAAAAAGATCTTGGGAAAATCCGAGTTAGTAAATGTTATAACCTGTATATATACGTAAAACTGGCCAAAAGTATTGTCGCAATTTGCTATCCTACAGCACACGGTAAGCGACAATACTTTTGGCCACAATTGTACATACAATATTAAAGATTCAATTTGTATACCAATTCATTGAACAGCGAAGTCCTGGCCATGGAATTAAAGTCACGTCAACAGACCATCAATCCGGCAAATTTTGGTGCTGAATGTCAAAGGCATTGTATCTGTGAGATCCCCGGTCAAGTACCATGTCCTCGAGTTGTGGAGCTTCCTCGGCATATGCGAATGAAGTTCACCGGCTTCCAAGGAGAATTAATTGGAAAGGACCTAAACAGCTGATCCTGCTTGCATGCACACTGTTGATTCTACAAGTTGGTCTCCTGTATAGTGTTAGCATATTGTAAATGTAACATAATAAATATTAGAATTTTATACGTACTACGCAATGATTTCTGACCAAATCGATTTAATTCCAAAACTACTACTCCTCACACAAGCGCAGAATTTGTTTCCATCAGGAATGTACATTCCCGTATTTTACACGGATCTCGAACATTTTAAAATGTTGGCATACATACAAGTAGTCGTTTCGCATCGCAACAATTCATTAAAAGTTACAGAATTAAATTTACAGTGAACCGAGATGAGTATATCATTTCCTGATATGTATGAAGTAGTATTTCCAATTAAAAAGCATGCCTGGTTTTCTCAGTACTTATTCAACACACCATATTGTTATCTCGTCATTTCATTTCACATATAGGCCTATTGCTGTGCAAAAAATTGTAAAACATTATTATTCACCAAAAGTTGCAAATTAAGTAGAGAGAGTCAATGTAGAATAAAATGGTAAAATAGTATTCCCCGTTGTAAAAAAAAAAAAAAAAAGTGCGGTCACATAAATAACATTGACCAGCTGCAACAAAATATAATTCACTGTACATTAAAATATTTGTGTAAGCAACCCAGCAAGAGACTCGAATGATTTCATTAATAGTACGTATTTAAGGGGGAAGGGGACCTCACATATTTCCAATGATCTTCCAATATTTGGATATTTGGATCCGAATCGGAAGCGAATTCGATTACGAGGAAGCGCGCCAAGTGTGAGCACCATTGTATACGCCTAGGACCTATTTCGCGCACCTGGTTCAAATCAAGAATTTAAATGTCTGGTAACAACGGCATACACCGGATCTACATACATACGCACTGTACTGTAAAGTTGGGCCGTAACGTTGGCCATTATGCTGCCGTTAGAAGGATCGATGGTTGGTTGTGTGCTGTCCCATTTCCAAATGTTTTTCACAGTATTATTGC
The DNA here is from genome assembly GCA_034696005.1 of Glomeris marginata. Classification (NCBI taxonomy): domain Eukaryota; kingdom Metazoa; phylum Arthropoda; class Diplopoda; order Glomerida; family Glomeridae; genus Glomeris; species Glomeris marginata. The sequence goes on along the minus strand of JAQFZQ010000226.1, from coordinate 6,550 downwards.
TAGCTAGGCAATCCCATTCACTTCTTCTTACTGGCTTTCTCCGTTTTCTTCAAGTGTTTCTCTCGTTGCTTTTGTTCTTTTTCCGCAGCTTTCCGCTCTTTTTCGAACAGACTCTTCAGCTCCTTCACTTTCTTCTTGAGAGCCGAGCGGTCGCTGCTGCTGTTCACGCCGAGGGACTGCGTACGCAACAGTTAAAAATGTTACAAAATCCATACAATACCTCTCCTACAAATTTAACCATTCAATTATGCTTTCAATTTCCCAAACATTTTTCATTAAAATTATTAGGTTTCAAAATGGATTTATAGGAGCCGTACCCAAGAAATGAGAAAATAGATTTAAATATAGGTTTGAAATAGAAATAAATAGGTCATTTTTCCATAAAATATAACAGGGTGTCTATTAATACCAAGTTAATACTGGAAATCCTATAAATTTGTCCTTGAAATCCTGGAAATATACTGGAATTATTTCTTAATCCTGGAAAATGTATCATTTTTGACACTTTACATAATTTCGTTTATTCATTTCTGTGTTCCTCTTCTAATTTGCTTTAGAACAAAATAAATTAGATGGTTCCTTACACTTATTCATTAGTTTTTATGGGATTAATTAATGTGGTTTGTTATGTAATTATCTTTCACTTTATGTAATTTGTATCCTGGAAGTCATAAATATCCTTGAAAATATTAGAAATATACTGGAATTTTGAAATGAAAGTTTAGTAGACACCCTGTACAAATCAGAAATGTAAGAAATAAATTTTGTTGTAAAATACATGCCTTAAGTTTGGTACTGTCCATCTGAAGTAGTTCCCTGCCGTTGACATTACCATCAATAAATGCGCTTATGTACTGTTCCAAATTGTGCGCCAGAAGCCACTGTCCCACTTGGGCACTTGACCATTCAGTCACTGAACAACTTAGCCACTGATACGGCCTACGTTCCCCTGAACTGCTACCAGTGCTTCCGGTACCGGATTCCTACACATGCGGATTACAATACGAGCATTAAAGACACATACGTACTCCTTGCAAATGAGAATCATTGACATCAACTCACAACTGATGCATCTCCTGATGGGATTTTGCTTGTGTGAATAACCTCTCCAGTGACAGGATCTGAAAAGATAGCAAACAATGATATTTCAGTGTGCCGTACTTTTTAACTATAACAACAAATTACCACCTAATATGAGTTTCCGCAAATGCAAATATACATCAACGCTACTGCAAAATGCCGCAAAACTATGCACACCTTTCAAACCCAAGTATATTAATTATTGTTAATCAAATTAGCAGTTATTATGGGCAAACAAAGAAAGGCGTACTCTTGAAGATATTGCAACCAAGATGCACCGCATGACAAAATAGCTTTGTGGATGTGTCCTGGCGAAATTCTGCCAACTAATACAAATGTTAATAAGTAAATATACCAAAACGAGAGACACAAGGATGACAATCAATTCGACTTGCAGCATTATTAGTCATGCTGTGGAGGTTCTACTGCAGCGGCACCTGCAAAAACGAAGGAACGCTACGTATGTTCAACACGTATAGGTCTACTGTCCTTTGGAGATTGCCAAGCAGAAACAAAATGGAACATACGCATTATTTTCTGTGTCATCTAACAACCCATGTCATGTTTACCAGTCAAAACATGCTTACAATATTCAAATGTGCATGTCTAAATTGAATAAAATGCTGTATGTTGTGTATCTCAAATGTATTCGTGTTCAATGTAACTTTGTTATTGCACGCATCACACTAACACAGTAGTTTTTCTTTACAGTCAACTCATAGTGTCCTTTGATATAGTTTATTTTGTAAAGGTACATGAAGAAAATCCATGAATAAAGTAAATGTTGCAATAAAATCTTTGTGAAAGTTGGTAAAAAAAGTTATTATAGAACTAAAGTTCGATGGGGTAATTAAGTTAGGAGGTAGTTTACACAGGCCTACCTCCTATTTAACAAACTTTACAAATTTCAAGGGCTAATAACTTTTTTTATACTAATTTTCACATAGATTTTGTTGTGTACAATATTTGCTTTTTTCATTGTTTCTCTTCAGTGGTGTAGGTTAGGTTTCAGGGTACATTACAAAACCATGTCAGTTCACCTTTAAAGACAAAGAGGAAATTTGATAATGATGACAGAGTTGATTGTATAAAGAATCCACTGTATTACCATGAAAATATTAGTAAACCCGAATGGAATGTTAATTAAACAAAAAAGCAAAAGTAGAGACTTCACTTATAAATGTGAATTAGAATGTGAGCAAGGAATTTTTGTGAGGATGAGTGAAGGTGGAAGAGGCAGCTATAAGGAAGATGGAGACAGAGACAAGCCAATACCAGCTGACTGGTCTGCCGCCAACCCAGCCCCAGGAAGGCAGCAACAGAAGGGGGCCGGCGGTCCTCGAGTGCTGGTTGGTGATTTTGCCAACACCGGGGATCCACTCTCTGAAACACAAGTATTGACGGCCACAGAACCTCACAATCACAGCAAAACAATAGCATTACATAAACTATTAAAGTAACAAAATGAAACACAATCATAACCAATTATATCAGCAATTCATGGGCCACTAAATAATACTATCAATTTGAAACTAGCAGACTGCTGTTACATACTGGACATGATGTACACCAAATTAAAGATACTAATTCAAAAATTAATTCAAAAACTAGTCTTTTGGTTGGAACTTTGTGTGTGGGATAATGTACTGGAATAACAAAACATTTCTGGTAGCTTAGCAAAGTAAATGTACTGAAAACTAAAGATGTAAAAAAAGAAGGAAATACAGTAAAAAAAAATGGTGATGTGCAGAAACTGGGAGATGCATCAGGTACATTGAATCAAGTATATTGTGTTTCAGTGTTTATTTTTTATCAATTTATCTAAACTGTGTCTATGTCTTGTCAATTTTAGAAGAGTTATTCTGCTCATTTCCACTCCAATTTTAACCATTTGTTCTGGGAATTCAAACAGGACTGGTGGCAACTTTAAAACCTGACTGCTGTTCATTCCAGTTCAACCAATTATATACTTATGTGGTTCTATTTTAGTATTTTCTGAATGAGCAAACAATGAGTGAATTGCTTTCTACCTATCTGGGATGTCCGCTTCGGAGTGACATCCATCATTTTTGGCAGCGCTTCTCCGGTATCGGCAAAATTGCTACTTGAACTGCTAGTGGCCGAGCTAGGACTGGGGGTTGAGTGCCGGACGTTTTCAGCTGTGTTTTCTGTAATGTAACATTAAATATATTGTCTATTTTACCAGCTGATCATTTGCGACAATCCGCACGCAAACTCACTCGTCGCGTTGTCATCGATTCCACTCGCTGATCCATCACCGTGTCCCTTTCGTGCTACATCGCAAAGCAACACACAATTACTAAAGATATTACTGTCATATGGAATTGGAAATAGTGGTGAACATACCATCAGCTGTCACTCTACTGAGAACTACTTTCAACTCGTTGGCAAATCCTTGATCGATCTTGAGAGAACTTGTGGTTCTTGTTTCCGTAACTTCTGCTATCCTCTCGTTGGTTACTGTTTTGAACATCTTATGAGTAGTTGTTGTATTAATGGGTCCTGTGCTTGCAGCTGTTACAATGGTGGCACCATTGTAAGATGCTTCCCTACGGATGTGTTGTTCTTCGGTGACAGACGCAGGAGAATCAAATGGATGATGTTGAGGACTGTCTTCCGGAATGAGTTGTGATGATGGAGTCATCTGAGAGCTGTGGACAAGTGGGATAATGCAATATAAGTGTGTGTTTATGTCATTTCTAAGTACCATTATATTCTATTTTAAGGAATAAAATAATTTACTCACTCGTCTAAATCTTCACGGCTGCTCCCCAAGCTTACATTGCCATCAGAAAGCTTCCTATCTGTTGGAGGCTGGCAAAAACAAATCAACCAATGAGGAATATGGCATCTACCACCAAGTCCAAGTTGCGGTTTTTAACTTTTACCGTTCCGCTTCCAGAGCTGCCGGTGCTCGATCCCTTCTTCAGACTCGGTGGCTGCCTGTTTGCCAGACTTCCTTTAGTTGCCAACTCAGCTTTAGCTTTAGCTGCTGTACTATCCAGTAATTCTGTTTGAGGAACTGCTTTTTCAAAGGGATCAGTGTTGCCCATCGGCTTTCTTTCAACAGTTGATGTCTTCTCGGTATCGTCTGAATCTAGAAAAATTTTCCAAGTGGCCAATGTATCAATTTAACCAAGTTACAAAATGCATATTACTTGTATGTAAAATTTACCAGGACTCAAATCATATTTTGCCAAGTCTGCATCTGACAGTTCACAATCGGAAATGTCGGTCTCCAGTGACTTCATATTTGTATTTGCTGTGAATAAAAAGAAAAACAAACAGTTATACGTACATGAATTTTGTTTATTGCCACTAATATACATATATAGTAGTCTATTATGCACAACTTTGTGGACATCACATACGTTACAATAGTTGCTATAAATATAGCACAAATCTGGAATATATCACCACATAATAAAAATACAACGACAATTCTGTTATTAATTATATCATATTATATTAAATGACAATTCTACAAATTTGTTAATCAACACTTTATCTACTAAAACAACATCTTACATTTATAGAAAACAAACAAATTGCAATGCTTTAAACAGTGGTTTTAACACGGCAACTCCTTCGCTTCCATCAATGAGCTTCCATGAAAGCGCACAAGAATCTACGGTATTATTCCCTTCCAGTAACAACTATTCTAAATCTGTGTGCAATTACAATGATAAGATGTTAGTGATTGGTGATAGGATATGTAATAATATTTGATTACCTGCTTGATTATGAGCCTGCGGCTTCCGCATCTGCTGCGGAGTCAACTGCAACTGCTTGATGGTAGTGTTGTCGTACGGTAACTTCACCGGCAACCCGACTGCCCTCTGAGTTTCCATTAGATCCTGCTCCAGTTGGATTACCTTTAAGTTGGTATTGAAAAAGGAAATTTCCAATTGACATATGTGAGCGAAGCGTTGCGGGTGACGGATAAGGACCATATGAACTGACTCGATCCTTGAGCGACTTAACGAGAGCGTTGTATTCCTGATCCTTCTCCTGCAGCTGTTGCACATGGTATTCCTCACGGTGTAAGAAATCTTGTTCCCTACAAAAGGAATGAAGTGAGTTTAAAATCCACTGGCCCGGCTTACACTCAATAATGCCTGTCTATAAAATAAGACAAATACACATGAGATTTTCTCCATTAGAGTTTAATGCACAATTATCTAGCGTTACATCCGATTTGCTAATAAAACACGTGAATAATATAGTATCGTTAATATTTGCCAAAATTCTTACTGCACGACAAGAAAACGCTCAGAATGACGCATGAAAGATGTGTTATCAAATGGGATATGAGGGAGGTGAGTGTGTGAGATCGCGTATATGATATGTGATTCACTTGAAGTTGGTGGAAGGAGCTAACCTCTGTTGAAATTCTTTTATCAGCTTCTTAGCTTTGTAGTATTTTTTCTCAAGAATTATGTATTGTCCCTGAGACTCCACCAACATGTCTTGGTACGTCATAACATCCTTCTTAGCTGCTTCCAGGGCTCGTTCAACGTCAACCAACCGCACGCTCAACGACTGAAGTTTCTTCTCGTAATCCTCTCGCTCCGAATCCATACTCTCCAACATGGTTACCTTTTTAGCAGGGAAATAGTTTTCAAATGAGGAGGAAAGTAATAAAAAGTGTTGAACGAATGCCAGGTACAAATGGAAACGAGTCCACGTACCTTTGTTTTCGCTTTGGCTAATTCAGCTTCGGCAACCGCGTTCTTGTATTGAGCCTAGATACAAACAATAATGGAAACTCGGGCATTACAGATGCTTCTAAAATGTTCCATAAAATGCTGCATTCAAATTCAAAATTAAATATATGTTCTGTGGTGATATTAGTGACAGTGGACAAGTCAGTAGAGTATGGCGCGGGTTAAAAATTGACATTACACCTACATTTTGGATATTTCATCTATGTTGCCAATCTTATTTTTATAGACATTCCCTTGTAACACATCCCGAATCCCATATTTCACAGGGTTAAGATCAATACTAAATAATCAGGCTATTTTTATATGCTGTTTTAATATTGAAAGGAAATGGTATTAATTAATTTGTTTTAATCCAAGTGTATTTATAGCTGCATCATTCAGTGAGAAGGTAGAACACCCAAATTCACGGATTTGTTTCATCTTTAACAGATATTTTAAACAATAATTGAAATAGCCAAGATGTAGGTAAGATAGTTCTCAACATTTGTACTAAATTTCATAATAATCAGACTATTTTCGGACAACTTATTAAAATATAAAAAGAAATTGAGATTTTTGTATCAGATTGTTTCAATTTGTTATCATTGACTTTCCATTACAGACAACCATTTTAGTGAATTATAACATAAATACCTTTACAGTAAATTTAAAGGTGAACTGACAGGGTTTTGTAAGGTACCCTGATAATTGGTTTGTAAGTAGCTATGTGTGTCCCTTATACA